>JARJDZ010010621.1:0-60524 GCA_030264555.1 Aleochara sp. GC000083
TTTCATTCAGAATTAGGTGCCAAATGTTTGTAGCAACATTTGCTGAAAGTCCTGAAACTTTTTTAAAAATGTGCAAAAATGTACCAAGACTATATATAGTCTTCCAAAAATTTGCAACTATAATCTTGGTACTATTTTTCGGCCAATTTCGGGCGTTGAAAATGGGCAAAGACCAGTCTTGGTACTGTTTTTCGAACAATTTTACCCACATAAAATGAACAAAGACTATAGTCTTGCTACGAACAATTTTATAGACAAAATTAGAAATGTAGATACACATGATAAGTATAAGAAGGACACAATGTGTGAACATGTAATGTAAAATTCACAACAAAGCATTCATCCTAAACAAAGTCATGTTACATTTAGCTAAACTGAAACAAAACAAGTGCATATATATATATGCCAAACCTTGCAATTTCAAGTTTCAGTGGTTGCTGAACTGACTCAGCCACTGTATGAGCACTCTATGAGTCCCTGCAATGTTTAGTAGAGTTTAAACTCATGATGATTTTCCACTTATCTGTTGTTACTCAAAATTTCAGCAATAAGAATTGATGCTGGCTTCATTACCTTGAACATGTAAAGACTCCAACAATAAATAAAAACTTTAAAATAAGAAATGCAAATGGATGTTGATAACCTATCACACTTACAGGAACATTAACGTGAGAGGCCACTAGAACTTGCCTGTCCATCTCTGTTTCTTCCAACATGTGGCAGACACAAAATACACTGCTGATTCTGCTATAAGAAATATAATGAAAAGTTTAGTTACTTATTTGGAATAATAAAACATGAAGTAAAATTGGTGATGGATGAACATTGAAAGCTACAAAAAAATGGCGTCTGTGATAGCGATGGCAGTTTCAATTAACGTTGTATTACTGTAGAAAAGCTAAGTAGACCATATAACCCAAAACTCAGCGGACCGACTATACAAGAGGGAGTAAAGAGCAAAATTATAAAAAGGAAACTCACCTGCATAGAAATCAGATCATTGTACTTCCAAAGAAGAATTTGTATATACACTGAAATTAAGAGAAACAAATTACAAATATGCATATTTATGTAAATCTACTACTCAAACAACCACTTGATGCTGGCTTCTAAATTAAGTTCCTCCTTATTATTTATATAAGATCCTAGATTATTTGCATTAATTATAAAAGATCAACTCACAAAGTATTAGTTCTGCATTCATAATCTTGCAAATCTTCCCAAATTTGTCCTTTTCAGGCATTTGATGCTATCAGATCCCTTTCAGTAACATGTCCCCATAAATCTTCCAGAGATCCAATTAGGTGCATAGATTCATGCACAATACTTCAGCTTTAGGAATGGCAAGACTGCCTAAATCCTGCCTTGATGATGCCTTGATGTAAAGCTTGTAACTCAATTATCATTTTTGCTTTACATCAAATTTAATGTACAATTGCACTCATGGTAGAACCACAGATCAATGATCATTGCAAATGATGTAAATGAATTTGTGTTTGCTATTTCTAATTGGCATTGGCAATTTATAGACTCAAATTGAAATCGCACAGGCAAAACTGATTAAAATTATATTATGTATATCAGCACACCCAAACTTTTCGATAGATTCCCTTCCAAAGGAATTCATCAATGAGTCATCATTAGAACACCTGCCTTCAGCAATTCCACACAGATCAAACCATAGGAAAACACATTAAAACTGAAATCAAACTGGTTTAGAGACCTTTGGTTAAAACCTTACCCATATAAGGAAAGAATGGTTGGATTCTGGGCCGGATCCACACACATGTGGTTAGAACCACGCGTTCATTGGCTGTTTTGCATTTGTAGAATATGCACTACAGAAGCTTCTCCTGCTGAAGGTTGCACACACTCGCAGAACAAAAAAACGAACCCTTGTGTGCGATCTGCAACAGGTTCACTTTTCGCGCTTGCAATCGCAAGCCGCATACGCCTGCGCCGTGCGTGATCTTCAAGTGGGCAGATTACGCCATTGTGTTGTGCGAGCGTGCTCTCGGTGCCGTGTTCTTCACCTTTCGCCGAATGGGTTTTGCATCGTTGCACAAAAACAATAAACAATCCCGTGCAATTAGCATTGCATTTTGACGTCCAACAGGTAAACCTGCCATCTGCATGTATTATCTAGCTCGAAATTTACCGTGGACGACATCGCGGTTTTAATGATGGAGCATGAATGAGTTAGGTTAGAATCGCTGTGTTTGGTGTTTTGTGCTTGTTTGTCGTGCGATTGGCGATTTGTCTCTTTGATTTTAGCAAATCGTCATCACCAGATGAAGAGATAGTTTCCAATTGCAAACTTGTTTGTGTTTATGCGTTTATGGTATTAGATTTGTCATTTGTCGAGTTGAGATGCAACAGGTTGAAACATGCATGAACTTGTTTAGAATTTTTGGACGCGTCCAAACAGCTACCAGATTCTTCATCACAAATATCTGAAGGAATTATAAATTCATTGATTAATTACACGGGTAATTCCCCCATTTTGTTTAATTTATGTCAGGGATGCTGCTGAAGCATTCATTTATGTATCAGGGTTTTATGATTTCACAATAAAATGGTGGATTTTTGATGTTAGAATGCTGTACTTTCACAACTCAATACATCACATAAAATCCCATCATTTCTTGTATTGATAGCGTCCCTTTTTTATTTTCGAATTAGGATACGTTTTTTGTTGTTACATTTGTTGCTTTTTGAGTTTGAATAATATTTATGTTTGCAGAAACAGCCCCCGTTAAAATGGCCTTCAGATCAGAGTAAGTTCTCAAATTTTGTTTTTGGATTGCACTTCATTGTTTTATCTATTATAGGTATCCAGCTCTTCAACCAAGTGAATACTTACTGCTTGATAATGACATGTCAGGATTGCCAGATCTAAATGTGAGTACAATTAATTTAAGCTACTAAAATTCGGAAAATACGTGCCATCAATGAACCAGAAACCCGCCTTTCAAGTTACATCACTTGATGTAATTTAGGGATGACACACACCTTTATAATGATAATAACCCGGTCGTCCATTGTGTGAGCAATCGGTGCTGAGTGAATCAGCGTCGTCATCAACGACGTGCACGAACATGTTCGCATTGCAGTGATTTAAAATAACTTCCCCTCTGAAATCGACTGCATAGTCGAATCGCCTCTTCAACGCGTGATTCAGTTCAGCAGAATATCTCGGCTTGAAACGCTCTGAAGCTTGAGTTTTAGAGTGCTTCGAGACAAAGAATTCAAAATGGTTGTTGCTGAACTGAAGGTAAACCTAGAAATAAGTGACAGGTGTTAGTTATTTGTTGATTATTAATTGGAACTTTGTTTAGGAACTTCTGGGTGCGAGTTTCACGACAACACCTATCCAAGATTCGACATTGTTTGAAGTCAAGCAGGAGGACATTTTGTATGCAACGCAGAATAACGGTGCAAACATTCCAGTCGTCGAGTTGCAGGCACAGCAGGACCTCCCTGATGATGGGGAACCCCAGGAGACGCTTCGGATGCCCTCATTTATTGCTTCGAATGAATTCGGTGGGGAATTCGATTTTGAAGTTGAAATCAATCCACATCACGGCAAGAAAAGTCCATGGGTGGTAAGTTTGGAAATTCAAAATGGCGTCGATTCTGATTCGAGTTGTTTTGCAGTACTCCAGCCCTTTGAATAAGATCTTCATCGTAATGAATCAACTTTTTCCCATCGACTTCAAGTGCAAATACCCAGAGGATGATCAAAAGCTTTACGTACGCGCAACGCCGATTTATAGTCAGTTGCAATATGCTGCTGAATTAGTGACTCGATGCATCAACCACGCGCACTCAGCCGAACTTACCAACAAAGGTTCGTATCCATCATCATTATCAATATTTGATTTTCTAACACGCCATTTTGTAGGCTTCCCGGAAACGGTATGGCATCATGTTATACGCTGCTATCACCGCACTGCTGAATATGGGGGCTCGAAGGCTGATGGACGACATCTCTTCGTGCGCATTCCTGTGCTGAAACCACAAGCTGGAGCCGACACTTTCCAACTACAGTTCAAATTCATGTGCCAGAACTCCTGCGGCTCAGAGACCGGAATGAATCGACGACCCATCGACGTTGTTTTCACCCTGGAGGATAAATATGGGGAAATTCTCGGACGACGTGTTCTCAGCGTTCGTATCTGTTCCTGCCCGAAACGCGATAAGGACAAGGAAGAGATCGACTACTACAAGAAGGCGGACACTGAACGGGAGTCGACTACGCCGACTTCTGGCAAGAAACGCAAGTTGGACAGGCGGTTCACAAGCTCGCAGGAGTCCATAATTGACACCAAGGAGTACAAACTTGAAGTATGCATTTGATTTCTTAATTTTTGTAACAATTGTAATGATAAATTAAAAATTGCAGATACCTGTAATTGGCGCGGCCAACGTCAGAGCTATCTACAAATACGCAAGTGACCTGATGGCTGGGGAAATGTACAGACATAAAACTGAACAACCGTATACAAAATGTATTGAAGACATTGAAGAGAAGTTGAGTAAGTATCACAAGTTTTGGAAAATACCGGGTAAACAAAAACGATTGAAGAGTTGACAATTCTGAGTAAACAATTGCTGCGATTGATTTGTCAAAAGTTCGATTCCTTTTTGGCCACCCGCTTTAATATATCTGATTGCATATTAAATTGTGCCATTTTAGACACTCCGTTGGAGTAAGATGCAAGAAGGATCTCTAATGACAGGTGCATGCTTCCGGTGTTCATTGAAGAATCATCTTTAACTCAATTTGCGATTTAGGGAGATGTTCGTGCTGGTACGAAATTAACTTTTATTTCGCGCATCAGCATGAATGAAACTATTTCTTCTAGGTTTTTCAGACTTCTACTTTTGTGGTGAGCATGCACCATTTTTGTTTATCAATTTACCCAGTTGCAATATTAAGTTATGTGCATTGATTGCATTATGCAACGTTTTAATCTTAAAGACAGTTTACGACTTCGCGTAGTACTCTTACTACTTGCACGTAAATTATTATTTTTTCTATTTTTACATTTTTCGCATTATTAGTTATACATTTATCAAGCTTCATGTTTTGCTCAATTTATGAGTTGCATTTGTTCTTTTTTCTAATTGTAAGAATATGTTGTGATAATTATACTATGTATAAGAGTTGTGAGTTAATACATTAATTTTCTAAACAAAGTAATATTTGTTTGAGTAATTTGAGCAAAAATTGATGCAAAATCAAATGGTTGTTTGACTTTGACATATTTTGAAGGTCATGCTCACTCCAGATATTTCTCCCTCCAAGTTAGACTACTAGCGCCAATATTCCAACGCGGCAATGTGGTCAACTACCAGAAATATTTCGTTGCTTTCCTTTCTGACAGTTCCTGTCAAAAATGTGTTTGGAATATAAATAAGTGCCTTAAATCATCATCGAAAGGCGTATATTTGAAAGAACAAATGCTTCTAAAACACGAAGTAAGTGCGAATTAGATTTGTTTTTAATTACTCGCCCTAAAACAGTGGCTTAACCTAAAAGCGCGTACGTTGACGCTTTTTCGCTGATCCACCCCCTTTGGCTTGTTTGTATCGTCTAATGCCTCAATTTCAAACCCAATTTTAGTGAACGATGCCGTTCAAGCTGAAGCTGAAGAAGTCGCGCCACTACAGCGTCGTCTCAAAGTCGCTCTTCGTCATCTCAGTGGAATTGCTAGATGGCACCAATATAGAATGCACCCTTTCATCAGAGAGCACAGGCCAGGATTGCTTGGATGTGGTGTGCCAGAAGCTGGGCCTGCATCAGCCCAAGTTCTTTGGCCTGCAGTACATGAGCAAGGCCAGAGATGCACTAACATGGCTGGAATTGGAAAGACCCATCAAACGGCAGCTTGATAAGCATGCAAGACACCTCTGTGTTTACCTCAGAGTCATGTATTATGTGGTCTCTGGTGTACGTTTGTTTAATGATGAAGTTACAAGGTATGTTGAAAGTAAATACTGAACTAGTTGTAGATGGAGATAAGATAACAGAGCAACAGGTTTTATGGGATTGTTCCTAATGCATTTTTCTTATTGAAGGAATCATTATTTTCTCCAATTGAAAATGGATGTGATTGAGGGAAAGATCAGTTGTACACCTGCACAAACAGTTGAGCTTGCGAGTTTCTGCATGCAAGCCGAATTTGGAAATTATGATGCTGAACGACATACTGCCCACTACTTAAGGGACTTTCAGCTATTTCCCAGGGTATGTTATTTTTATCTTTAAGTTTATTTCAACAAATAATGTTGATAATGAGATCAGGGTAAATTTTTTTTAATATAGTTGTTTTTACGAAGATGGCAGCACAGAAAATCTAATTATTCATCAGCGCATGCGTAGAAGACGCATTTATTCAAATGATTGCATTGAAATATGTGTGAATTTCTATTGTTTGTTTCTGCGCGTAAAGTCTTCGCCGTCCTTAATTACGTTTAATTCAATTAGCACACAATGCACTCGACGTTTCCCATAATTCAAACTAATTTCTCTATTTCTTGCCGTTTTCTAGTGCTTCACTGATCCAGATTACCTGGAAAAACTTACTGACGCTGCCATTCGACAACACGCTGCTCTGCACAATATTCCACAAGGCACAGCGGAGGAATATTACATTTGTGCTTGCCAACGTTTGGATGGTTATGGTCAGGAGACGTACATCGCTAAAGATCGTTCTGGAGAAGAAGTGATTGTTGCGGTGTCTCTTACAGGAGTGACTATAACGTATCCCAGTGGACGAAACGGGAAAAGCTACGGGTATTTATCCTTAATTACATATCCCGAGTGATTACTAATATCTCATTGTTTTAGGTGGGTGGACATACGCAACGTTATCAATAACAAACGGGATTTTACCATCGAATCTGTGGTTGAGGGCGACAAAGGAGAAGTATTTCATTTTCCCGATGTAGAAAGTGCCAAAAATGCGTGGATGTTCTGCGTATTGCAGCATACATTCTATCGACAGCACGAAAACATCGTGGATCAACCAGACAATATCAAACCTATGCCCAACTTCCAACAAGCGTCAATTGAGTTGAAGCAACGACAACGAGACAGCTACGAAGACGTGAGCACTTATGAACAGTCAATCGGGAGTTTGGCGCATCGAGCGCAGTCCACTTCCTGCCTCGATTTGAATACGAGTAGTGCAGACGTGGATAAACTGCGCAGCTTGCTGCCTTCGTATCGTCAAGCACCAGACTACGAAACCGCCGTCCAACAAAAATACCGGAATTCAGCGAGCGCTCTGCAAGCGCCACAACAACGCAACGCTCCAGCCATCGTCTACAGCTCCCAGCCGGAAATCCGCGAGTACGCATCCCATCTATGCTATCCGGATGTGACGCACAACAACATCGAGTCGAAAAATCTGATGGCCAACCTGTACAATTCCGGTTACACGCAAAATCCGGTGATTTCCAACAACGAAAACTATCAGGACCTCTCCGAGCAGATGCGCCTCCTTCACCTGGTGAAGCCACCACCTCCATACCCCAACAATCGCATCAGCAGCAACTCCACGCCCGACTTAGCCGGAATAGGCATGTCACCGATGTCGAAACCAACGAATGCGTTCATCAACAACATCGTCTCAGGCAGCAGTCCCGACCTCGTCTCGATGAACCAGCATTTCGTCAAATACCCACACCAGCAGATGTACAGCAATGTCCACCGCTCGCAGAGCTATCTCCCACCGCAACACGGAACCTATGAGAACCTCGCGTCCATCTTCAACAACAACATGCTCGGCCGACCTCCGCAGGCCGTCATCGTCGAGAACCCGAACATAACGAAGCACATCAAGAAGGTGTACGACGAGCATGGCAACATCATCTACTGCATGCCGTCCAACATGAAGCAGATCCTCGAGGATAACCAGCTGTCGACGCAGGGGTTCGTCGTGACGCGGAATGCTATCGTTCCAAGCTCTCCCGCGGAGTTGAGCAGCTCGCAGGAGCCGATTTACGAGAATATCCCGTTGGCGTGGCAGCAGGAGAGCAATGGGGGAATGCGTGCACGCACCCAGAGTATTCAATCAGCTCCGGAAGTGACGCCGCACGCGCATATGGCAGCCGCGTCCAAGGAGAATTTGTACGCGAATGTCGGACGCGCGGGGAATGCAATAGTTGAGCAGCACAATGCGTCGACTGCGACTGCGAGCGCGGCTGATTCGCCGATGAGTCGCACGAATACGTTCATTGTCAACAAGAACTCCTCCTCGTTGAATTCGTCGACGTCGTCCGGAGGCGGAGGTGGTGCTCAGCGGCATTTCGCCGATGCAGGGAATATAAGCACGGAGACGTTTGCTACGGATGCTAGTTCGACGTCGAGCAGTGCCGGCCCGAAGAAGAAGAAGCGTTGGGCGATTCTGATGGGTCGCAGTAAGTCTAGCGAGAAGGTGAAGAGTGCCACGCTCGGACGCGAGAAGGAGAAGAAGGATAAGAATCAGAGCAATAATCGACATCGGTGGTCGACTGGTCTTCCGCGTTTGGCACTTCCGCCATCAATTAGCAAGGAAACAATGGTAATTTTTACAGAAAATTTGTCAGATTTTGTTTTTATAGTCTTTCCTCTTTGAGAAAGTTGTAAAAACCAAGTCTCAACGTCTCAAATTCATTGAAATTCATTAATATTCCTTTTTAGTGTCAACTATTGGAGAACAAACTAGCAGACAATCAATTATTCTTCGAATTTGACAAAATCCCCAAGAAGAAACAAAATGCGGATTTCTCCACGGCATTACTCGCCGAAACGCAAGCATTAAACAGGTTCCAGGACGTTCTCCCGTATGAAGACAACCGAATCAAACTGACGCCTACAAGGGATAATAAATATGGCTACATAAATGCTTCGCATATCACCGTAAGCGATTTTTTTCTAACGAGTTGTTCTTTATGATTCACAAAAATGCGGTTTTTAATGGCGATTTACTTTCTTAGTCAACCGTCGGCAGCAAGCAACGTTTCTACATAGCAGCTCAAGGCCCCACGCGCGTCACTCTTCCGCATTTCTGGCAATGCGTGTGGGAATCTGAAGTCTATCTCATTGTGCAATTAACCGAAGCGAACGAAGACTTGACATACTTACCCGATTCACGAACGCGGAGCATCGAAGTGGGACAAGTAAGTTAACTGCGCACTTTTACTTCTTTATTATTATCGATGCGATGCAATAGAAATGCTTCAATGGTTTCATCATCAATAGCTAGGCACTTGATCGGAATTCCAATCAATGTGATTCATTTATGATTCATGTACGATATTTTTGCATCAATGCATTGATACGCGTTGAACTAGGAAACCGGAATAAACATTATGAATACGATTTAAATATTGCTCCCATTTTAAAGTTATAATTTAAAATCACAATTTCACAATTGGTTGTCATTGATTGTCACATCATTTCTACTTTAAATTATCTTTGAAGAAAATTCTAAACTTCAATTCGATTCGAATAATTGTAAACCATCAATTATTGTTAAATTATATGCAATTATTTCTCAGTTGACGATCGAATTGTAATTTTACGAAATAATTGCTCCACAAGAATTTACATTCTACTCGTTCGGCGGGTTGCATAATTTCAGGGGCAATTTTTAAAAAGTAACTGAAATTAATTTAATTCTTTGTTTTAGGACTACCAAATACTTTGGGAATTCTCACAAAAGACCGGGCACTGTGTGACGAGTAAAGTGAGATTATGCCATGTCCTGACACGTCGTTATCGCACATTATGGCATCTACATTACACTGATTGGGGCGATCAAGGTTGTCCACGTTCAGTATCCCATTTTCTAGGCTTTCTCGAAGAAATGCAATCCGTCCAACTCCACTCAATGGAAGAGATACCACCAGGCCACAACAAAAATCCTCCCGTTCTTGTCCATTGTTCGGCTGGAGTGGGCCGAACTGGACTCACACTTCTCTGTGATTTATTGCTTTATACAGTGGATCATAACCAGGTGCGTTACACATTTATCTATTTATTATTTTGTCTAACATTGTGTTCATTTTACAGGAAGTCGATATCCCCCGAGTGGTTGGCTTATTGCGCCACCAACGTCCGCATATGATACAGACAATAGCACAATACCGCTTCGTTTATTCATTGCTCATACATTACATTAAGCAGAATCGTTTGATTTAGTTTGTTGTGTGCTGTGCCATTGTTGCAACGGGGATCTTTCTTTTGTCGCCCAAAAATTAACTGATACGCGCAAGTGTTGCTCGAATTATATATCAGACTGAACGCGCAACACTCGCGCATTCATTTCGCGCAACGCATCTATTCTGCAAACACTTCCGGTTCACGATTTCTGTTCCATTGCGTTGCTATCGCTGCCGCCGCTTTATTAACTTCCAGTATTTACTATTTTAGAACGAGTTTTATAACTGTATATGTACTTAACTAGGGTATCGAGGCCTTAACGGCTGGAACGCTATCGAATCTGTCGATCTGAACGAAAGATTGAATGCAAAAGTAATTTTAGAACTTTACAGAGAAATTTTATTGTCAGGAAGGCTGTGTATATATTCTTTTAAGCACATTAAGATGACATTGTGATGCCAGTGCCTTAATTTTAATTAATTTAGAGATATGGATTGCAGACATGTGGGCAGTTTTTAAATGAGTGTACATCTAAATGGAATAAATATATTGACAGTGACATTATTGTTTATAAGGATTGCTTGTGTTCCTATCATCAATTAATCATATAACTTGATATTGTTAATATAGTTTTATTGTTTCAAACAGTTCGTGAGTAGTTGTGGAGAAATTTGCAATTTTAAACGAACTTTTGTAATCAAATACTTGCTGACAGTAGATTGTTAATAAATATTTTATTCAAATGAGATGTACAGATCAACATACGATAGTATTAATTTATAACAAATTATATTCGACGATATGCATTTCTCATGTTGGAACATAACCTGTCAAACTAAATCATACAAAAATATGTCCAAACAATTACAAAACTTTGAAAAAACATTCTCGTCACATTACAACAATGATCAAATGATAGTAATGAAGCACTATATCACAAATCTAAAGCGTACTTATCGAGAGAAAACTGATCGTGGCGAAATTGCGCAAGTCCGTCCAATACACATGTAACATTCGTTTTTAAATTGGCGTTACAAACGCAAATTCATTGTGAATATACTTTTGTAAATTTAATTATTACTTGGTCTTCGTCGCTTTCAACATTTTACCATATATATATATTTATATAATATGTATATAATAATAGAATAATAATTCACTCGAGTGTATGCACTCTTCGTTCTAGAATATTAAATTATAAACATTTCAAACATTTTTCTTTTTATCTTTATCATAATATATATATATATATGTAGTAATGGCATTTATATAAATATTTTAGGTATATAATATTCTTATAATATTTACATAAATTTCTTTTATACGTTTCTGGTTTACTTAAGATTACGATTTACATCTGTTAGTTTCATCTAGGAGTTAGTAAGTTAGTTGTTATCGTTACACCTAAACGTGAGCAACAGTGAGTGAATATGTCTCATTCACATAGTGAATTCTTGAGTATGACACGAATTAACAATGAGTAGTAGTCGATAGTAGTTGAGGGATGTGCGCGTTGAATCGAATTAGACTTCCCATATTTGTTGCATACGGCTCGCAAATTATTGATGATGAAACACGGTGTAGGATTTCTATAATCATGAGCGTTCATGAGTTTACACTTATTGTTAATAGGCTTCGTTCCATGCTGCGGACGCGCGATGATGTTGAATCCGCGACATGGACCACCAACTCGTTAAGATAATTTCTTTCGGTCGTGCAAATGTGTCGCACATATTTGCCGGCCGCTAAATAGACTCTTCACTAACTAACAGAAATTTAGAAATGTCATCGCCATGGAGGTCTCTTATACAAGAATGCGGTGAGAACCTTACAAGTTAACGTTGTCAACAAAATACAATAAATTATTAGTTTTTTTTTTGTTACATAGAATATCTCTGTAGTATATCATTCGTTTTCTGGTTTTTTGATTAATTGTAATCTGCTTATAGAAAAGATAATTCACTTTATATAAATATTAGCGTCTCATTTAACTCTTAAATCTCTTTTCTGTGTAGTAATTTAATATGCTTCGTTATAGTATTGTAGATATTCCAATATTAATATTTCCATCTCATCTCATTAATTTTTATCAATTAGTAACTTTAATCATATTTACTTTTATCAATTCCTACGCTTATGTTTAGTTATTTTGTAATTTACTTGTTTTACATGAACGTTTATCATGGGGGCTCTGAATCTTTGGTTTTTCTTATGGTGTGCGCAGCAAATATCTTACTTAAGTCGGTGATGGAGCAATTTTCGTACACAAATGAACAGCACGAGGAGTACATTTTGATGGTGCGGACTTAACAATTACGGAAACGCTTCGTAAACGTGAGCAACGTCTTCATAGATGGATATAATATTATTGTGCATTTGAACACATATTTGCACAAAATGTCTTCTGGTTGTCATCAAAAATCATGACGTCACACGGTACTTAAATGGTACAAACGCTCATATACATATAGTTTCGATGGAAAACAGCAAATTACCTTCACTATCGTTACATGGAATCGCTCCAAAGCTACCTATAAAACTGGCAGACAATATCGATAAATGCAATAAATACAACTCATTGGAACAAATGAATTGTTTTCGTTTGGTTGCTTTTTCGCTTCGTTTGGCTTCTTCAAGCTGCTTACAGAGAGGTGGCAATGTGCGGCTTGGCTGTTGTCGATGCGATTTCGGAGAGGCGGACGTCGATTGGAATGCGGTCGTCGTAGAGCGTCGGCGCCTGCAGGATAATTCCTGCCGTCCCCACGAGCACAGCCAGCGTGAAGATCCACAGGAATAGGCGATCCAGCACCATTGCCACATACTTCCAGTCCTCCTTAACCTGTCAGCGGGAGAAAACGTTAGTAAATGTAGGGTCGAGTTGTGGAGTTTGAGGGGTTAAATGTACACCCCATACGCATACATAACGTCAGCACAAAACTTTCGGGTTGCTGATGGCGCAGAACGTCGAGCGAGCACTTCGCGTGCACACTCGACTGCTTCCTGCCGTCCCGTCAAACAACAAACGGAGCAGTTGCAAACGTCTTCGATGTACGCGACTTCAAAGCAGCTAATTTCGAACTTGTTCGGACCGCCCACGCTGCATGCGATTCTTTGAAGTAACTCTTTAGGGGGTGGTTACTTACTCGGGTGGAGTCCTCCTCGCGGCGCGTGTGATCGGCGATGAAGCGCACGCCGTCGATGGCCTTGTGCACTTCGGGGCAATGATGCCAGGAATGCGTCTCGGCAGCGCAGAGGTTGTCCTCGAGGCAACCTGCACCCAGCTCGGTTCCGAGGTCGTGTCCAAGGACGGCGCTCAGACATGGAGGTGGCGTCGTCCCATGGATGCGGCACGCGTTCAACGCGCCTGGGGCCAGCTCTCTACAAACTCATGATAATATAATATCGAACCGTACGTTGGAAAGGTGTTCGCACCTGGGGGTCAACTCGTCGCGTGAGCTGGCGCTCGGAAACAGCCCGCATGGGTCTTCGGGAAGCTCTTCGGCTTCGTTGTACAGGTCCGGGTCGCGCATCTCCATCCCGTTGCACGTCCTCACCATCACTCTATGACTAGATCCCATCATACTGGTTCAAAAAGGATAATCAAATGTTAGTTGAAATTGTGTTTAAGGGATTTTTGGGGTACCTTCGGCGGTCCAACTGGTAATGCGGCCGGCGCATCACGAGCAGGCGTGGAAGAATATGTATAAAAACGCGTCGGACCCACGGGGCCATCACGTGCGTCTGCGGCGAGCGGAAGTGGACATTGAGCACCACGACGGTTACGCATATGCTACAACAGAAAGAAATTGGGTCGGAAAAAACCAAGCATGTTTTCTGTAGGGTTTGTGCATGGGGTGGAAAAGCTTGAAGGGTGGTTTGGTGTGTAAGTATGGGCACTAATGGCGTTTACCTAAACGTATCGAGTATCATCGTGAACAAGACGAATTTTCCCAGGAGCGGAACTACTAACGACGTCGGTGGAATAATCTCGGCCAACAGCAGGAAGAACACAGTGAGGGACAGCAGAATGGAGATTGATAAGCTCACCTAAAAATGAAACATTCATCAGAAGATACACTTTTTATCACAGCAAAATGTTACTCTCTATGAAAATATTCATTTTCTTCATGTTTAACCTAAAATTTTTACAGTTTTGACGCCTGTCAATCGGATAGCTGGTAGAGGGAGTAATGTCATTACTCCCTCGACGGGATAAATGTCCTGAATTTTTTGTATATAATATATGGAGTAAGTATTTCCACCGTTTTGATGCTTGTCAAATCCTACATAAATAAATTGGTACGCATGCGCCCTTGAAAAATTCAAAAATATTGAAAACCCTTTTACAGGAATTTGTTTTACCGACTCAATCTGCGCATGTGCATTACTCCACCACGAAACAACATATTTGATGCGCACTCCATATATTCTCAAGGATCCAGGTTCCTGTTGGGAGAGTTCGTGGAGGGAGAAAATAGTATGGAGATAGCAATGCCTATGCTTGCAATGTAAAGTAAGTGTGAGCCAAATGTAACAGAAAATAGTGGCCAAAACCTGAAACACTCAAATTTGTCGGTATTTCTGGGAAACCAGAGGCGCCCGGCACTCTGTTCAATGCGATTCATCCGTAGCAAGCGACCCGTTTTTGAACGCCACTGAAGACATAGTCAACATAGTCGACTATGTCGCTGTTAGCCGCTCACAGAATTTGAATTCATTGCTCTCTCCTACTATCTTCTCCCTCCACGGGAGAGTTAAACAAACTAAATTGTAAACTAATTTTGACTTGAATTTCAAAACAGCAAATAAAAACGGAGTGCTGCAAACCCAGCTGGAAACAGGGTTTGCTTCAACAAATATGAAACATGCAGGATAACTCATTGCAACAATGCAAACGTGGCATATGGTCAAAATGCGCACTTGTGCAACTCCTCCACGAAAAATCAACGAATAAGCACATTGTCCCAGGGTGGTGAAACCCGTTCCGCTTTGTTGATGGCCAGCCAGCCAGAAACGCGCTTGCATTCAGCGGTATAAAATGTCCGAGGGTGCAGAATTACCTTTTCTCCGCTGTCCGACGGTAAATAGAACACAAGTACGGTGAGAAACGAGATGCCCATGCAGGGTATAATCAGATTTACGGTGTAGAAGAGCGTCTTGCGTCGCATTGTGATGTTGAATGTGATGTCCAGATAGGGCTCTTCGCAGCACGTGTAGAATTTTTCATTTCTGCAAAACGCAAGCGATACAGAACGCAATTGCGCGAATATACATACTTCGGGATGCAGCATGCCTGACACAATTTCAATTTCGAAATATATGGATGGCATGCTACATTTGAAGTTCGCGGGCACTTCAAATCGTGCGCCAGATAAGAAGGACGAGTGTCCTTGAACGAGTGTTAATTACCGAACGGCTGGCACTTCAAGGATATCCCATTCAACGGAAGTGTAGAATTCCGTCAAGTCGACGCCGATGTCGACGACTTTGGAGCCCTCCACTTCGTCCACATGCCGCAAATCGACCTGCGAACGGAATCGATATTTAAATTTAATTGAATTCATACACCCACCCCCACTGCTCGGCCGAAATTCGCAACCATCGCTGAATATTTGAGCTAATTAGGGATGTCACACTGGTTGATGGCACTTTTTCGTCGCGCCCAAGCGTGTGGAAACGACATTAATATGAATAAACACGTTCAGGTCGAGCGGGTGCGTCGTGTCGTGTGAATTATTTATGTATCGGAGGGCGGTTTGGCAGGCAACCGCCAAAGCTACCGCCGCCGCTGTCACCAACACTCGAGGCGTGAGTGCAAGACAAACAGGAAAGCAATTCACATTCGGTATTCATGTGCTCTTCACCCGACACACAATCCTTAACCCGCCCCTTCGAGTTCGCCAGCAACAATGCAAGAAAAATCAATCGCTTACGTTGCTCCTCCATGTAAGTGGGCTTATTTCTTCGCCGAAAATAACGCGAAATTAATTAATTTTTGTGATTGATTGCCGGATGGTAATCCGTGATAAATGGCTGCTCCGATCCTTTTCATGCCGATTGTTAATCAAATCTCGCGGGAGGATTATACCTAAAACAATTAATTACAGCCTTCTGGAATTGCTCTATTTTGCCGGAGTGGGGCACTGGGGGCAGTGCTACTAGCTTCTTGTTTTTCGTTCATTCGTTTTATTGTCGATTTGTTGAGGGTTTTCTTACCTGGAAGCCGTCGTAGGTCCACGAGCCGAATTTCATCACGCATGTTTGTTCGTCGAAGGGAAAGTACTCGACGTCGATTTCGCAGGAGGACTTGTAAATTGCTGGCGGCTTCCATTCGACACGTCCCGTATAATTGAGCGTCGCCTTTGTTGCCAATGTCACCTCGAAATTGCCATCAGCACTGAAAGACAATATTGTATTAAGGAATTTTGTTCACTATCAGAAAGATTTTATGAGAGGCACATTAGAACATAACCTAATATTGGAACAGCTGTATAAATAGCAATGCGACTATAGGCAACCTAGTGTACACTCTAGAAGATCTGAAAGAAAATTTAGTAACTGAATTTACTTTATTTTTTTTATCATTAAAAGATGTTTGTTTTTAACCTAAAACCTATTCAATTCATTAATTCATCCTGAAGCTTACAAAGATTAGATACATGGATGTCCTGGATTTTTAGTATATAATATATGGAGGGAGTATTTCTACAGTTTTGATGCGTGTGAGCTTCTACAAAAGTAAAATGAGACGCATGCGCATTAGAACATTTGTTTAAAAAGCAATGTGACTATAGGCAACTTAACATGCGCTTTCAAAGCTCTGAAACAAAACTTAATAAGTGCATTATTCTCTAAACATTGTTACATTTAAACAACGTCTTACAAAATAGAAGAAGAACAATTGCATTTGGTAAAATATAAGTGCCACAATCAGAAATGTAACGCACCCTAAGTAAGTGTATATGAAGTTGCCTAGAGTCAACTTCTGAATTGGATATGAAATCATGAAGGAAACTACTAATGAAATTCTCAATGATATAAAACAATAAGGAGACACTGGTTCTTCAGTTTTATAACAGCTATACACTTGCTGCAATATGTCAATTAACAGTGCTGTGTGTAGACAGCATTCGCTCGTCGACTTGAAGGATAATAAAGGAATAAATAAAACGCGAAACGGGAAGCAGTGTGAAGGAGCGCAAAATTTCAACCATAAATTCCGTTTAGCCTCGAGTTCGGTTGGCGTTGATGATGATGAAAGGCCAAGCTACAACATCTACAACAATCCTGGCTGGGCCGAAATTAGAGCAGACACAAGAAAAAAGGAGATTCATTACATCGACAAAACATATGATACATATGGCACCATTCCATTCTGTCAACTATTTTTTTTCATCCGCCGTTCTATATCTTTTTTTTTTGGTTAGGTTTCTCTTTCTGACTTATAGAGATGCTCCAACTATATCTATATCAATGCCCTAATTGCGCGCGGTGGTTACAAGTGCACGTACATTAAAAATGCTGCATTGCACGTGCCACAAGTGCAAACATGGCGTCTGCGTGTACGAACCGGGGAGCAAATCTGCATTTATGCCCGACAGACATGCGGTTAATGGTCAAGTGCCGTTCGGCGTGGTGTACAGCAGTTAACATGGCAGCGCAAAACGCCCCTAAAATGATAATAAATCTTATGTCGCCGCCGACAAGACTGATGGTTCGCGCTCGCAGCGCCACCAGCGGCGTGTGTGCGTGCGCAAGGACAAGATCGCCATCATCCATCGCACGGCGATTGCAAAAATGCTGGCAGCGATGAAGGGCGAGTAGATTTGGCTGCTGGCAGCTCTCAGCAGGCGGGTGGCGAAAAAGTCCCACCAACGTGGCGTATATGCAAGTCAAATTGAGTTTTTCACCTAATTTCACATAATCCCATTCGAATTCGTAGTGTCATGGCACTCGTGACACTTGGGAAATGTGTACGCTCGACCGAACTAGCAAACTTTCCGCCGGGAAGGCCATAAATCATCGCATTATGCCCAGCCAAATACTGTGACAAATTCAGCGCCATTGCAAATGTATATTTAACGTGGAAATACAAATAGAGCTAAATGGTGGAATTTCATTAACTTGGAATGGATATTTTGAGTAGATACGTTCATAAATTCAGTTTTTTTTTATTTTGGGTTAGTACCCAAGAAAACCAAGGGTAGCGCTGCGCTGACAGCTCCTGTCAATTTTGTTAGTTCAAATATTGGCCGCTAGATGTCACCACAATACAAACAAACGTAATTTTCTCAAAATAACCAAATTGTAAATGACAATTCGGCGCATAAAACGACCATAACGTCAGTACTGACCGTCACAATCTCACATAACAATCTTGGAGCAGTAATAAAACGTCGATTAATCACAAATCCGAGACATCTATGAAGACAAATAAAAGCCAATAACGTTTTACAGCCGCGTTGTTATCAATTATGTCGCCCCATGTCATATAGACGTCAGTGCAAATAATCTTTATCGTCGATGGACCGTTAAGCACGATGGTCCGTTTGATTGCACGGCCCGCACGCGGCGATAAATTGCTCGCGCACCAAAAAAGAAATTCCCAGTGTATCAACCCGACCATCCAACACATGAAGGATCAAAAACCTGGCAGTGAAACAAAGAAGCAATTGGCCTCGTAAAACCAACCAGCCCGAGGGTCGCAGATGACGCCGAAGCGAAACGCCGAAACGAACCAACAAGAACCCTTCCTTTCTTGCATCACTTCTTTCCTTTGGGGCTGTCCGTGCTTGGCGAAAGTACTTTTCGTTGTCGGCGTGCGAGCACTCCTCGGCGCGATGCGTAAAACGAACAAATAACGCATATTTTCATGTGGTGCTGATGCGCCATGTTGTTTCTTCGCGATGTACACATGGGGGGTCTTTTCATACGGCCATAATCAATCACGAAGATGTCGAGACTCATCGGCCCATCCACACATCAGCACCAGTCGATGGATGGCTGGGAGAGGGTGCAAGATATTTGCAGTACACTTGTAAAAGGAATACAGAGGAGTGGGGTGAAATAAAAAGATTGCGAACATCCATTAATTCTCAAAGTTTCAATCGATGAGCTCCAGCGAGTTTGAGTCATGCACGCGTGGATTGAGGTTGCGTCTTGTTGCACTTGTTGGTTTCCGCGCCCCGAGGTTTTATGCAACCAGATGTACTTACTTGTTGTAGAGGACTATGTCTGGACGCCAAATATGATCTGATGGGACGTGCAGCATCTCGACGCCTCCGTACTCTTTGGGGTCCCATTTGAGCTTGTAATCGTACCAACTCTGCAAGAAGAAGCAATTTAGTTATAGGGTGGTAATTACCAAAAGGGTAATCAATTTTCTGGAACATAACTGAAGGATCTGATCTTGATGTGTTTACCAAGATATAACATTCAGGATTAAATTTCAAAAAATCAATTTCTCATGTGAGATGTATAGGCAACTCATTAAACATGCATATTGTGTTGCCTATATTGGCTATCTCAAAGTATTGACATTTTCGTCGATTTATTATGAAAAATTCTAGATTTCTCTGCATCATTTGAATGGTAATTCAGAAAATATCTAGGACTTGCCTGTTCCACCCATAGATTCGTTGTCATGATTTGATTCTTGAGATTCTGCAACAAAGAAATTCCCTCAGTTATTATTTATCACTCGCACGACATGTAACACTGAGTGCTCACATGATTATGGATGGAGGGATAAGAAATAAAGCAACAATGAGCCCCTTCATGGGCAGTGAGTTAATAGGGCTAATGGCGCATGGTCGTAACATGCTTCCATAATCTTATTCCATTTGACGCAACGTTCGTGGTATAAAGGCTAACGAGACGCAATAAAAGCGCGCCTAAGCAATCATTTACCGAACAATTTCATATATTTTGCAACACCGGCAACAATGCCATATGGCTACATTGCACTCTCTTTTTGCTGGAAGCAAGTATGGTTGCCTGCACTTTAGCAGCAAACAAAGTCGAAAAGTCCCATCGTTAAATTTTATGTACACGTGTATGATAGAATGCGGCCAGCTGTCATTAAATAAATATAATATACGATGGATATATTAATGAGCGTTTTGTTTGTACTATAATTAAAATATCATCAAATATAAGACACAACAAAGTAAATAAGATCATTGGCAACCTAACGTACACTTGGTTATATGTACATTGGGTTGCCTACAATCAACATCTTAGTATTCCAACGAAGAAGCAATAACAATTAAATTATTCTCTATGTATTCTAATTACATACAACAATAACCTACAAATTATAATTTTAGTATTATACCTTAAATGAACTTAAGACATAGGCAACTCTACATACACCTTCTTGTAGATTGTTGGGTCGTCCACATATAATCACCTACTTAATTTAGGTACAAATACAAACAATTGCAACACCCTTTACGTTCAGCAAAGCGTAGAGAACCCCTTTAAACGCAAATATTCCTTGAGGAAACAACGTCCTCTACATTTGAATTGGCGTGCCGCTTTGGCGCTTGCTTAACGGATGTAAATTGGTAAACGCGTTGACCTCCCCGAAGACCGTGCTCTGTATTATTAATCCGACGCGCTCAGCTGGCACAACGAATCGTTCAAGCACAACCCGAACCTTCTTCTTGGTTGCCCTTCGTTCATCCCTCAGGAAGATGTGGGCGGCATTCCACATCCATACTTCGGGACGAACGAACAAAGTGGACGGCCGTCGGTGAACTGGGGATTGCGTCGGGTCCTCTTCAATGCAAAGCGTCCACTCACGTCCTAAGCAAACAGTGCATTTCCAACAGGAGTCGATATTTTCTTCCCGAGGAGTCCAGCATGAGACGAAATCGCAGGAATCGCTATTGTACCTTCATTGTACCGCTTAATTATGTACCTCCAAGTTTTTCTCGTTTGCTAGTTTTCTTTGATGCCTTTGCTTCGAACTTAAGAAGTTTTAATTAGTTATGCAACCCAACATGCACCAGCTGGGTTAATTAGGCATTTCTTCTCGGCGATGCTGCTCTGGAAAGTTATCAAACACGGGACGCTATCAAATATTTGGGACGTTCGCGTTCGGGCTTTTAGTAACTGAAACAAGAGTAATTGGATTAATCAATGTTGTCTGAGCGTGTTGACAGGAACCTGTAAAATTGCCCGGTCATCCGACCTCTGTAATTATATTTAATGGGACATTCGCTAGCAAAAACTACTCGCATGGGTGAGAGCACTCAGCACTAAAAACTAAAGTGTTATTTAATTAGATTTTCGAATGTTGTTGGACGTTCCAAATTTTGCCCCCTGATGCTCTGTGTTCATTGCATCCCAACCACAGGATAATAGTTGAAAATTAAACTTCAGCAGCTGTCAGTTTATAAGACCCAGATATCACCCAACTTTTCCACGTTCTGTCATCCAAATCCCGATCCATTTGAAATTAAATTTACTCCTTGTTGTTTCCTCCTATATTCTGATCAAATATCCGCCATTTGTATTAATAATTGATTGGTACTGCCAGGTTATGTAACGAATTTCTTTCTGTTGAGTTATAACCTTGAGGAAATTTTCAGAAGATGACATTTACTGATGAGTTCATTGAAGATCTAAAAGTATAGCAGAATAGAGTTGACCATCTTGAAAGAACTTGAAGACACAATGAGATATGTGAGTTTTTCACACTTGTCACATGTATCTTTCGTCCGTATCATCCACACACTGGAGAAATCTCCGGTGAACGACATCAATTCCATTATCTATCAGAATTTCCCCGAAGAGTTTACAGATGGAACGCGATTATTAGAAGCGACAAGGCGCGTCTACCGCAGCAACCAAGCACACTTGGTTGCTGCCACTAGAAGGGGATGTTGCTGGGCACTTTATGCCTTGATGTGGCCGGATCGTCGATGAAATGATACGTGCGAATCTTGGGGTGTCGTGCCGACATCTTATCCCTCTTCAATCTTCCGGTGTCTGCGCTGGAAAGACACTCTCACCAAATATCAAATATCAAACGGAGGCGATCGAGCGCGCAAAGCTTTCGCCACAACAGTTTCCATAACGAATCTGGCACAAACGACATGTGTTCACACCTTTTACTCCGCACTCGAAGGTTCACACATTTTCCAAAAGGTTATGTTAACTTGCAATAACAAGGAGGGTGAAAAAAAATGTGGGGGAAGCATGCTTTTAGATTTTGTAGTTATACAACGTAGGCAACTTCACTAACACGTGTACGTTAAGTTGCCTATAATTGGTGTATGTTTGTATCGTCGATTTTTTTCATTTCTTGTTTGAGATGCGTTCTTCAGAGAATATTTTATTTCCTCCCCTCATTTTTTGCTCATTGTATGCATTTACATGTTCATTGAATGCGTGGGGGGCGAACATGTGTTCGTTTTCGAGCGAACGAAGCTTATTCATGTGCAGTCACCCCATCGAATTGAGCGGGCAAACGAATTCATAAAACATTCAGCATTGTTGACTGCGAACGGGGAGCCGCCATAAAGTCAAATTATATTCGGGCTTCCTCGTACTTTTCATCGTGTTTTTTCGTGCATGACGTTTTATCTATGCACAATCATCTACATGTGACATTCACATGAAAAAATCGAATTGAAGGCTGCTGCTGGAAAATGAACTTAAAAATACGTGATGAATTCGTTGTCATTTGTCTCCTTCCATTCTGCATTCATCTTTTGTGTCACCAATTTGTTATTTCGAGGAAAAAGTCTGAGGAAGTATCACTTTGTCACAATGAACTGATGGCGCTGGTGTCGCTCCTCGAAATTTACCCCCAACTCCCACTCGATATCTCAACAGCTGTTATCCACTATTTTGTGTTTGTATTTACATCTGTGGGATTTAGAAGAAAAAATGTTGTAAATCCAAGGTTGTTTTGATTATTTCACATTTTAGCTGACTGGATTTCATCCATAGGAATACAATCCTTAAAAGGAATATGTAAACTTTATTCCATCTCGTGCATTTGGGTTGTAAACTTGCATGCACAATGCAACACAAATCCAATAAAGGACGAAGTGAAAATAACGTCAGACTCATCTCAAACTTGCACAATATAGAAGTTTGATAGATTTTGCACAAATTTCAGCAAGTTGTGCACGCTTTCCATAATAAATTCACAGTGGTGACGTTTCTAACCTCACATTTGTATCGAATATGGCGGAATGTGGGGGAATTTGACAGTTCGACGAAATGCAAAACGCGATGCGAGTAAGGAATTTATCTGGAACGACGTGAGTGAAAATGATGCCGCACATAACAGCGTGCTTTACGACATTGTCTCGCGTTTCGCGTTCAATTTCGTTTTATGCCAACGAGCCACAACGTGCATTTGACTGAATGCACCGACAATGAACGTCGCCCGCCGAGTTTACTTCACCCAGGGGCGTCTTCCTGTTTATTCGCGCAATGCCAACTCGCATACACACGGCATTACGAAGACGTCAAGGTGCGCTGCTTATTGCCCGCCCGGCCACAAAGTGCAAACAGGGCGGAAACGTAAATGCACCCAAGACGGCGACGTCGACTTTCTGGAAGATGAAGGAGCGCATCAAAGACGTCGTTTTTCGCTTTTAATTTCTCCCCGGTCTTTGTTTGCACCCCTTTCGCCACAAACGACTTTTGTTTGTACTGTTTTAGATGGCGCACGGTAGGCAACCAAGCAGTCTTCATCTTAACGAGCTAATGAAATCCATACAAGAGTTGAGTCATTATGAGTGGCTGATGTAGTCGATCCAATCTTCATGTGAGACGTTGTTTTTCGCTTTTAATTTCTTACGAGTCTTTACACCAGAAAATGGCTTTTGTTTGTGTTGTTTCTAGGCGGATTGTGGTAGGCAACCAAGCAGGCAAGCATCATCTTAATGAGCTAATAAAATCCATACAAGAAGGGAGTCATTATGAGTGGCTGGCGCAGTCGATCCAATCTTCATTTGGGAAAATCAAAAGTTGTAAAAACTTTTTTAGTCGCTCGTATAAACCCCCGAAAAGTCTCTGGTTCGACGCAAAAACGCTAATAAGTTCCCCAAAAGTTGCCACAAATCCCGACTCCTGGACTCGTCATACTTGCGCATATGCGGCAAACCCCAAGAAATAACTTTTATGATGAAATATGTGGAAAGTATTAAAAACATGGCGGCCATCTTATATTCTACTGCATTCCACGAGACGTGGAGTTGATATCTCATGATATCATTTCTCATATCCTTCTTCATATTCCTTCGCTTATTTGTTTAAGTGAATACTCGAGTGCAGAAATAACTGTACTATTTGTTTTATAATCTAAATGCGGGAATTCTTCAGATTGCTTCTGCAGAAGAAGAAGAAAACTTCGCTTGTGGCTTGAATTCAAGTCGAAGCGTATGTCTCGTATATTTTCGACTAATATCCAGGAAGAAGAGTGGATAAATAAAAGTTTGCCATTTTGTGGTGGGGGGCACAAACAGAATTGAAAACAGTGGATGCATATATGCATGGTCAATGTGCACGAATGGCATTCATGAACTCGATTCACTTGAGCGAAACTGCTGAAGCCATTCTGCAAGTCGACAACGAAGTTTGGCAAGTTTCGAAGTCAACTTTCTTGAAGTGAACGACAACAAGAACGACTTTGAAACACATATTCAATATTGCAATCTGCATGCATCATTTACAACGAATTTAACTTGTCTGAAATGCGTGCAATTCCATGGGATTAAGGATTCCGTGTATTGTTGGTTGCATATCTTAGATGTGAGCATTTGAGTAATTTGTGCAATTTATCATCTTTGAAATCTAAGTGGTTTATAATCAGAGATAAATCATCATTTCAAATCCACTGGAATTATTAAATTTTACATTCAATTATCCTCGAAGAAAATTTGGTTGCATAAATATACATATACAATTTTAGATTAAGCAACCAAAGAAACTAATAATTTTAAAGAAATAGATGATTTTTGAATTAATAATTGATATATATTATATCTAAAGATTGGTGTAATTTCGGTTGCCTATATTTTATAGATAGACTGAAATAAATCATTTTCCAATTGCATTGATTTGAATGCAGAATTTAAAGGAGTAATTGGTAGAAATTATGAAATTACCCACCGATGTTAATTACACAGTATGCAAAGCGATGTAATTTGGGTTGCCTATAAAGAACATTTAATTTTTGCAAGGAATAGAAATAAATGTCTCATCAGAGTAATTTAAACTTTATATCACTGCGAGTTGCCTCCACTCGTTTATCTTCATTTAATGAGTCGTAAAGCAAACTTTCGCCTGCCTTGTGAAACTTTATTAACAGATTCAAGTGCTCCTCTCTTCGGTTTTGTCCGCGCGCAAATTTGACTCGTCCAAAATCCGAGTAGTATTTTAATCAGTCTTATATCTTGCGCATCTTTCGGCAGATGACAAACGATTGATTATCAGGATAATCAGGATTGTGAACCGAATGGTTATGCAAATAGGTTAGCTTTTGTTCGCCCGACCTTCGCAGTCATATAATCCGAATTAAAGTTGCGTTCGACAAGTCACAGTTTGTTTGTAGCAGCTCCAGCAAAACTAATGAATGTAGCGCAGCAGTCGTCGCATATGCAACCAAATGCACTCCGCGTCAATTTGGGTCACGAGCGAAGTGTATTTCATTTGTATTATTCGCGTGCATATCGTCTTGCCGCAGATGTTATACCCTTCAAGCACAGCTAATCCGATGATGCAACCCAACATACACAAGATGGCAGACAACAAACAGCGGCGTTGTTACAACGGGGGGAGGGGGAGGTGGACTTTTGGGGTTAAGTCTGGTTTGTGTGCGGGTGCACGGCTCGCATTTCTGCGGCGGAAGATGTTGATAGGACATGGACGAGCAGATGCGGCCAATCTGCGGATCGGAAGTAGCGAGAAAAGTAGATTAACTGTACACACTAGGAGGAAAAGAGTAGTTTATTATTTGATTACGTCCGCTGATAGCATCGGAGAGTACACGACGCGTCTGGGTAAACAAATCATTAATTAAATTACTTTGGGTTACGAAATGTTAACGTGACAGCTCTTTGTCAAGTGACATTTTCATATTGTAATACTTTGTTTTTAACCATTCCTTCGCATGTATTGTTAAGTTTTCTAAAATTGGGCAATTTAATTATTTTGGAAATTATTGAACACCCCTCGTATATTTTTCCAATAAATTCCTTGATTTCTCGAAAACGAGAAGAGGTATTAAAAAATTTTAAAAACAATTTTTAATCAAAATTTATTGCTTGATAAATTTCTGCAGTCAGATTTTCAATGATTTTTTTGGTTTTCCAGTTATTTGCATTTTTTGTCAGCTCTACTATTTAATAAAATATTAAGGTTGATCAATAAAATTTGGAACAGTCTGTATTTTATATAGCAATAATTGTTATTTGCTATAATATGAATGGAATGACTCGAGAGCTACGCTTAATTCTAATTAATAACGAGGGAAACTTCGCCGGAAGTGTATAATATATTGTTTCCTCAAGGTATATTACACAACCGCACGAGATTAGATGGGATTTCCTTCGGATTTATTATTATGCTGAGTCTGTTGAACATTCGCTATCGAGGATGTTGTTAAATATGGTATTTAATATACAGGAGGTCGAATATATTGTTTTCTGTGCCTAGAGCACGCTGGAAAGTACGTCTTAAAACGGAAATGTTCTTGCGTAGGATCCTTGATTAGTATATATCTTCTGGTAAGACGATAAATATTTATTAATATTACGGGATTCCAGATGATGGAAGCAGAATGAAGAAGAATAAATATTTAATTGGAAATATTTTATTTAGGTTGGGATTAATAGAAAGCGAGATGATGAGCGAAGAGGGAAGGGGTGGAAAAGATGAGAGAAAATTTGGAAAAGAGAAGGAGAAAAACAGAAAGAGCGAAGAAAGAGGTGGAAGAAAACACAGCAAGAAGAATAAAAAGAAAAAGAAAAGGAAAGGAAGAAACAAGAAGAAAGAATAAGAACGATAAACAAAAAAGGAGAAAGGAAAGATGGAGAGGCAAAGAGAAAGAGACATACGAAGGGGAGAACGCGAAGGGGAGAAAAAGAAACAGAAAGGGGGAAAAAAGAAGAAGGAAAGCGGGCACGAGAAAAAGAGTGAAAAAGAGAATGAGAGAATGGGAAGTAACAAAAAAGGAATAGGATGGAGATGGAAGGACAGACAACAACAAAGATAGAGGGAAAGAGAAATGGTAAGGAAGAAACAAAGAAGGAATAAAAAAGAGAAAGAGAAAAATAATGAAGAAAAGAGAAAGTGAAAAAGAAGGGAGAGAATGAGAGAAGGAGAAAAAGAATGGAGGCGTCAACGAGAGAGAATAAGAGGAGGATAGATAAAAGGAAAGGCAGCAAGAGAAAAAGAGTGAACAGGAGAATGAAAACAGAAATAACAAAAAAGAGAAAAGGATAGAAAGAAATAAGAATGTATAAGAACGAAAGATAAAAAAGTCAGAGGAAATCAGAGAGGAAGAAAGCACGAACAAAAGAGTATGAGAAAAAAGAGAGGAAAGACGATAGAGTAAAAGCAAGAAAATTGAGAAAATTTTGCTGTGAGTGTGAATGACATTGTCACCAAAAATATTAACAATCCAAAAATAAAAGACTTTAAATAATGATACATCTCCCCAAATTCACAAAATTGTATTTTATTCATTTCCCCCTTCCCCATCATTTTCCTCCTTCGGGCCGATAAAAGAACAAATAAATCTTTCATCAGCCTCCATACATCATTTGAATACAAAAAAGAATGTGAAATAAACGTGTAAAATAAGAACTCCATTAGAAAGAAAAGCCTAAAACCTCATTTTCCTCCGCCGCTTCTTTGAGCGCTTCTTCTTCATTGATTGTTTTCTTCCTCCTGCGCTCCTGTCGATTGCAATACGCGATAGAAATAAATTTTATGAACTTCAGAAATGTTTTCGCTTTTCTTCACTCAACTACATCCAGCACCCCAAAGACGCTTTCCTCGGCGAGGAGCTTCGGCGCATACATTTCCGGTGCGAGTGAACCCGATGAGCGCAAGAACACAGGCCGGGAGGAAGTCGGAAAAAGCCTTGACACTTTTGGTAATATGCCAACAAGGCGACGAAAATACCGCGCTCCTGTTTTCGCATCCCGTTCGCTTTCCTTCGGACAGCATTTTTGCCCCACTTTTTCCACCATGTCCCAGCACAATTTTGTTTTCCTCCCGAAATATAATATGCTACCAGAAGTCATTAGTCCATGGACACAAGTTGAGTTAGTAAGCTGTGTTTCAAGGTGATGCATGTTTGTTTATGCAATTTTCCGATAGATGTCATCACTGGGGTTTGTAAATTTCTTGTTTTTTGGTTCTATTTTTCATCCCCAGGTAATTTTAACGTGGTCTTATGACATTTTGTTTTATTTTTGTTGGGGTTTGTTTGATTTTCTTTTTGTTATTTTTGAATGCGAGGAATAAATTAATCCAGGATTCGAGGTGAAAATTTGTGGAACAGGAATTCCCCCATAATCCGGGGATCAACAACAATGAAATGTCCCCGTTTTTCAAACTGGGGAGTAAATACACAAAATGGTGGGGGGGATGAATGAGGGGAGGAGGGAGAGCGCAGGTGGTAAACATTTTTATGTGGACGAGCTCGAAGAGTTCCCAAGCTTTCCAGGTTTTCCACCAGCTAACATTTCCCGGTATTTGAGCGGGGGCGGCGACAGAGGTGGTGGTGCAGATCCGACCGGAGGCACGTTTTTAGGTAAACAAATTAATCACGTAACTGTTTATTATAGCTTGCCTCGATTTTATGAAAAACTTTTTATGTAATGTAATAGAAAAATAAAAAAATCAGTTTCTGTATCGTAATTTAATGGGTAAAATTGATTGAAAGAATGTACAAAAGGTAATTTTGATTTCCTACAACTAAAAAAATGAAAATCAATTTCGATTTAGGATTTTACCTGTCGCGCCATCTGTCGATCATCAATAAAATTAATATTTTTAAATTTGTTTCCTTGTATATTTTCAAGATTTTCCAGGACTATAAGAATGTTATCATTATCATATTAATAAAAGAGAAAGATATTAGACTTGGGAAAAGCAAAAATTATGAAACAAATAAATTTTGCAAAAGAATTGCTAAAATTTACATTTTTGTGAAGTGGCGCTATCTGTTGGTTGTGGGAGAAATTAAGATTTAATTGGAATTTTTCCAGGACTTTTCAGGAATTAATTTATTAATCTTTTCTAGAAAATACATCAAATATAAAACAAATTGTTAGTGAAATTATCAAAATTTAAAGAACGAATAAAAGATTAAAAAATGAAATTTTGAAAAATATCCTTTTACTAAATATTTATAGTAAAATGTTTCAAAATTTCTATGATATGATATGTTTTAGCTTTGCATTTACAATAAATTTATAATATTTTTGAAGGGGTAAGAAAATGCTTTGTATAAGTTGTACAATTTTGAGTTTTTGTTTCAATTATTAGTCATTAGTAATTGTCATTTTTTCAAAACTTTCCAGGAATATATTCTTTAATATTTTCTACCAAAAGTGAAAAATTGCTGTATATAATTTATTCAAAATTTAAGTAGATCTTTTTAAACATATTCAAATTTTTGTGGTATTTTTTGTTTATAATTATAATTTATAATTATTTTTCTGAAAAACATATGAAAGAACAAATACAAATTGAAATTATCAGGAAATATAAAAAAATTAATAAATATTGCAAAGAAATTGATAAATATTTCAGAGACGTATCAAATTTTAAATAATTTATTATTAATTGATAATTCTACACCGATAAGAAAACTTCAAGAATTTGTAAAATTTATATTAAACAACTATTTTTCACCTGAAACGACGAATAAAAACTTTAATAAAATTTATTACATTACAAGTAGTGCCATCTGTGGATAATTAAAGCAATTAAAATTTACCTGAACTTTTTTCAGAACTTTCTGGAATACAATTTCTTATCCTCCATTAAAACTGAAACTATTAGAAAGTCTCACGTCTCCCAAAGAAAAAAAAAGAGTTCAATCCCATTGGGAAAGCGAGAAATTCTCAAGGATGCAACTCATTTGTAAGACGGAAACCACCTTTAATATTATTCCTAATAAAGTTTAAAGGGAACCCCCGGCTTGCCGAAGAATCGCCGCCACTTTATCGTTGCCACCGCCAACACCGACGGCACTCATCGTTTTCTTTCACTACCGCCGCCTTTGCTTTCATCATATTTTTTTTGTTCCTTTCTTATATTTTATTGCTTCCCGCTGAGCGCGGTACCAGCGATGTGGTGGGGGTGGGGGAGCGGGGGCGGCTGACTTTTATAGCCGGAATGGCGATGGCTTCGGGGACGGTTTAGTAAACTTTGATGATTGCAATTCGAGCGCGCATAAACTTTTGTCCGTAGTTGGAAGGAATGCATTTTTCAATGCGAAGTGCTTTTCATTTCTGCGCGCATGGGGGCTCGTGAGAGGGCGCCACGTGCAAATGTGTGTAATACGAGTTGCCGTCATACGGGAAACTGCATCTAATGGCAGGCGGCATTCAGTGTGTTATGGGAGGGCTGTTTTCCTGGGGGATGTGTTGTATGATGCACAGTGTCCCAAACGAGGAGATTTTCACGCTTCGTTGCTGTGCTGATATTAATTTAAAAAGAATTCGTGTCTGCTTTTGCTTATCCCCGGAGATACTTTAAAATGTAAACAAATTTCCAGATAATTCAGCAAAATATATCGAATTTTCCGTAAATTTATCAGCTAAAATTAAAAATATTCCTATTATTAATAGAGGTTGGGTTTTAATATCTGCGATGTTTGCTATGACTTTTATATATTTAAAAAAACAATACATTGAAAAAACATTGTTTCTTCGAAAAATAATATAAATCTCTATTTATATTAACAAAGGATTTTCGTTTGGTTCTTTGGAGAGGGAATTGTTTATATTTGTTCAATACAGAAAACATTCAAATAGTGTATATTTTCTCTTGGGACAAATTTATGCAATATAAAAGATAAAGAAAATGAGGACCCTTATTTTCTTTTCAGGAGTAAATTAGATTTTGCAAACGGAACGGAACGGATTTGCCAGCATGGAACTGATTTATTTTGCATTTTCGTAGCATTTGCCAATAAGATGAGGTACGAAAGTCTCCCCTCCACCCACAAAAAAAAGAAAAAGAAACCGAGCTCTTTAGTCAATTGATATTCACCTGAAAGCTTCACGTTTTCATCTGCCTCACTTCGATTTTATATCTCTTTTGATAAGTTGGCTTTCATTTCGTCTTTTCCTAATGATAAAATGAAATTTCCTTTATGCTGTAACATTTTCATTAATTTAATTGCAATTTACTGTATATTTCAATAAGAAGTAATGATCTAATTTCATTTTTTGTTCATGTTGTGCCATCTATGGAAAAATTCTGAGAATGAATTTATCATTTGATATTTTGAATCATTTTTTATTAATAATTTAACAAATATTTGAAGATGAATACAAGAAAAAAAAAAGAAAAAATATCATTTTTTTTATGCTGAGATATTTTTATCAATTTAATTGAGATTAAATTAATATTTGAACAAGGAATAAGTATTTGAATTCAATTTTTTACTTCATAGAATGCCATCTATAGAAAATTATGAAAATTAAAATATATTTTGATCCTTTTGATGAGCGAATTTTTGCTATTTCTAGCAAGATCTAATATGAAAAGCGGAGATATATTTTTCTAAACAAAAAAAAAGATATCTTAATCAATTTAATTGCAGTTTAGTGTCGATTTGAAGTAAATTTTTTGTTCATGTAGTGCCATCTATGAGAAAGTTTGAAAATGAAAATACTAATTTATCATTTTCACCTTTTTTATCACCAATTCAATACATTTCTTGTTTTTTATGTATTTTAAAGATGAATAACAACAAAATGTGAAAATTTAAGAATTCCAATTTTAGAATAATACTGAATTTATCGTATCCAAAGAGTGAAACAAAGTTGAATGAACTGAACTGTCAGCGTGTTGACTTTGTAAAGAGTGCTTACATGTAGCAGCGATTGCAAATGTAATTTGGCGCTATTGATTAAACAAATCTCAAGTGCTTTTAATTGCAGGTAGTCCCGCAGCAGCGGGGGTGGTGGGGGGTATTAACGGTGGCGGCATTGGCGGCCATTAAAGTGAGTATCAACGTGTGCCGTGCAAACAAGACGATTGTATTCAAGTGGTCACAAAGCAACAAAATCAAATTTGTCTAGTATATTTATTGTACATTTCAAAAACGAATTTTAAGTGCAAAATTTATAAAATTGATGAGTTACCCCACCTAGTGAGAGAAAAAAGAAATTATTTTCCCCTCTAAGATACTTTTATGTAATTCAATTTTTATTACAAAATGGCGGTCTCTTGCGTATTTTTTTCCAAATATATACCAAAACAATTCCAAAGAATAAACTGTTGTTCATCTCAGAAAACTTTTTTATTCAATTTGGATCATTTCTTCCAATGGAGTAAATGAAGAGTTTCAATGTTCTGTTAACGAGACATGATGAAGACACTCTTATCAATTTGAAACACTTCAACTTGGAAATGAAAGTTAATGAAAAGCAAGTACATGAACGACTGGCCCGGTGATTAAATCAAGATAAAGACGGAAATGCCGCCCCCTGTACAATAATGCACAACTCAATGGGCGGCCAAGAAGAACGGCGAAAGAATGTGCGATACGAATCGTGGCGACAGAAATGGGAGGCGGTTGACGCCCCCGCAGTTAATTACAGCCTCCTTAATAAAGTTACATTTAATTTGCTAATTCAATTAGAAATTTCTGACGGCACATTGCGCCCCGTTTTCTTTCCGCCATTCTTCCCTCGGCTCCAGCCGGAAATCAATGGCGGTCGCTCTCCGGTTCATAACATCAAAAAACGTGACATTATCTTCTAATCAGATCAACTCATCATTAAAATTGCATTTTCCCCCCATCTTTCAGTTTTTAATTTACATTTTGACATTTCCCCATCTGGCGCCATCTATCAACGAATACACATAACATTTTCCACCCTTAAAATTACCAATTAAAATAAAATTTCAATTAAATGTCACATACTTGTTAACAACTATGGTAGAGAGGTTAACTAATTGGGTGAAAAAGGGCGATTTCATTTCAATGTCCTGGGGACTCTCTATCCCCACCCACCCTCCAGCCAATTCATTTTGCTTCCGCTTCCGCTTTCGTGCACTTCGCACATAATTAGCTAATTTTCCACGCATGCAACATTAATTTTTAGCACTCGACCCGCTCGTATGTTACCACCGCTTGGTTGGTTGCCGACTTGGTTTGGGTGGTGGTGGGGGGTGAAGGGGTTATAAAACATGAGCCATCATCATCATCAACGCAAAGAGTGCAGGACCTTTTTGATGATGAATTCACACGAGCGGGCAGCAAAAATGGCTTTAGAACTTGCCGGACGCAGATGGTTTGCATTTTGAGGGCGAGGAGTGGGGGACGCGGGTCGGGGGCGGCCGACGAGCAAAAAGAATAATAAATTATCTGCGCAATTTCCGCGTAATAAAATTTAAAATTAATCTCGTACGCTGCTTCAGTGCAAGCGTTTTGTAAGCAGGCAACCAAATCTTCACTCATGTACTGAGGGTACTACAACTTTCCCAAACACCCTGTAATTAAACAATGAAATTTCAAAAATAATTTATTCATTTGGTAATTAATGGTTTTTAATTGTTAAACATAGATATTCAATGAAATTTGAAAACTTTTTTTGAAAATATTATAGTAGGCTACTTAGGATACATTTGTACATTGGGTTGCCTATAGTTATCTTGTCAAACAATTACCTCCACGTATTTATTCGTTTTTCTACTTTCCGAGATCGAAAACTTTGTGATTTAAAAAATTCACCCTGTAAGTTAATCATTGGGTATCTACTGAGTGCTAAAATAAATTTTTATAATTTTTCTAACGATTAAAAATTTTTTGGATTCGTTTTGATATGGATTTACAAGATGTCGCTAGTTACAGAAACTACTTCATTTACTTTAATATTCATTTACAAGATGTCGCTATTTGAAAAATTTCCTCTATATTCTACAGAGTGTTCACGAAAATTTTGAATTAAATATTTTTTTTTAATTTTAAATAAAACACCCAATATAACTCCAAATTCCATTTTATTTACATTTCGTTAAGGGCATAAAACTTTTTACTTATCTTTATCTTTTTTCCCATGAAGAAGAAGATTACCAGCACTCATAAATACCTCTCTGACCTTCTTCTTTGCTCCTGGCCGAAAAAAACAGCCCGGAAGAAAAATGGGGTGGGGGGTGGAGTATGTCATATAAAAAACGAGTACTTACGACATCGATGAGTTGGGATAGTTTGAGCTTAATTTTGACGGTGAGCGCATCCGAAACGTTAACGACCGGCCGCACCAGTTTGTTGTAGTTCGAAAGGAGGTCATCGTACAAACGTTTGGCATCTGGATTCCCCGAGCATCCTGCAACACACACACAGGAAGACAGGAGATAAGTACACACAGATATACGTTGAGCTGGTATCGAGGTGTTAGTGGGAAACAAGCAGGAGGATTTGTTCTAAGTGCTGGGTTAATATAATATGAGATAAGATGGTTTCAGAATGAGAGCAAATTATGTACAATACGGATGTTTTTGGTTGTTGCCATAAAGAGAAATTAGGTTCTGCTTTTGGTCGCTAGATGGCGTTACCCATCATTCCCCAGAACTTGGTGTTATTTCTAATCAGTATATCCTTGTTACACTCATTGAAATAATGAATGAATATCTTTGTTTCTCACATTCATCTTTCCCTTTTGACCAATTGAGGCTGCAGAATACTTTACTTTTGAGAAAAGACAATTTTTAATTGGTGTAAGTAACGCCATCTAACGGCTACTACAACAATAGTTAATATCATCATTGTAATCATAATTATTATAGAGAATATTAACAAAGTTGGCTGAATCACATGGAAGGGTTCGTGTTTGCAATAAAATCTGAGAAAATCCAATTTGTAGCCAAATTACATTTTGCAATGTTGTAATATTTGTATTTTCCGCAATATTGGATTGATAAGAGGTTCATGTTAATGTTTGCTTTAATTTCATCCATGTTGGAAATTTGATGTTCGTTGCCATCTCATTGTAATTGTAATTATAATGTTAATTGGTGTTGCTTTCTCCAACGCTTTCACCCTCAAAAAAATTATGTACAAAATAATTTTAATTAAATTTTTTTGTTGCAATTACACAATGATGTTATAATTTTAATTATGTTTGGGTTATGTAATGGAATAATAATTAAAAAATTAGGTTAACTGGGAACCACCCAAAAATTTTGACGGCAACATTTTAGGTTATGTATGTAAATTTGACAACGTTGCATTCAATGTAAAATTCGTTGTAATATATTTTATTATAGATATTTTGATATTTTAAAGAAAAAATAGCCCAATAGAAAAAAAAAAGAAAAATTCATTAAAGGAAACAAAAGAAATGATTAAAATGGTTGACATTTAATCTTTTTAACCTCAAAAATCACAATTTCATCCCCCATTTCCAAGTTAATCACCACGCAGATTTCCGCTGATGATTCGTTTAACAAAATGTGCTTATCACCCTCATTTCCCTCATCCTCCCTCTGCCATTTCACCCTCCTTTCAGTGTACATCTGCTTTGTTGTTGTTTTTGTTATTCTGGTTGCCTATGCTATCAGCCTAACCTCACATGCAAAAAGTAAACAGCGTTCGGCGTGATAGGTATTATTAACGGTTTAATGCTCCCCATCCCGTTGGTAGGCCCCCACTCGACCTGCTGGCACTCCCGGCGGCTGATTGTTTACTTCCGGTGGTGTTGCGCAGATTTGGAGCGCTTTCGCCCCCCGTCCACGCCGAATCAATTAGCGGCGTTAAATTAGTGCGAATTCGGCGCCGCCGATTCGGCCACAATCAGCGCCATCATTGGGATTTGGTGCGTGAATCCAGACCGCTAGGTGTGATGCGATCGCTGATGCCTGAATGGCCGCGGGGATTTTTTCTTTCTGCCATTCCCCCCACTCCAAACCACGCAGATTCTCATCCGGTAGATTAATTTCTAATGTGAAATCGATAATCAGTGGTATTCGATTAGTTCGACTGCGGATGGATAACAAACCATCTATCATGTAAATACCTGGTGTGGTCAATTTAGAGGTTAGAATTTATTTTTTGTGAATTCAAAAAAAATTCTTGAAATATTCATGTGATATTCGCAATAGTGATATCAAATATCAAACCAGCCATAATCCGACAATTTGAAGAGGGCGCCACTATCTCACTACGCCATTGGTTGAGGTGACATGTTTGCCGGTCGCGCACGATTAATATGTGTATCCATGCGATGGCGGCGATCCTGCCGCCTCCGATCGCTGAGCACTTAATACCGGCCGCCTCCAGTGCTGCCCCCATTGTCGTATGATTTTCCATGTGTTTGTGTTGCTGTCAACGTAGGGGTCGCCGCGAAATGTACGAAATGAAGGCGGCGTTGTCGACGGAGGTGGCAGCGTGCGTTATCGAGCGGTTATTGTTTTGGTAAACATCCGAACAATACGATTCACACGATTTCTGGGGGGAGGGGGGGCAGCTCGCACATTAGCGATAAATATCGTGGTGACCGTTGCACCGTCCCCAGCGGTGGCGGCAACGGGAGGGGGGAATTGCTTCTCAATCGCTATCGGAAGCGTGAACGCTTTGTTTCTGACACGGCAACGTCGCAAATAGATTAATTGATTACTTTGTTCCAGATAAATCTGGAAATGAGATTATTGGAACTATTGTTCTGTCAAAATTCAGTATTTGACAGATACTGTCAATCATTTGACAGGTTCTGTCAATCGTTTGACAGGTACTGTCAAATGTTACCAAAATTTACAAAGAACTTGAATATTACTGTTAGGAAATTTTAGGTTGATTCAACATTGAATTTTTAAATTTGAATGATTTGTCTCATATAGATCCCAATAGATGGCGTTAGTAATCAAAAAAGAAAAAGATGTCAACTTTTCCTTTGTTTCATAATCTTAAAATTAAATTCCAAGAAAATTTCTCAATAATATTATCGATTACACAGATATTTTCCAGACATGAAGTTCCCATCCAAGAAAAGTGAAATCCTGTCCTCAATATCTTCCTATACGAAAGAAACCGGAAGCGAGAAGAGAGGGAAAACATAAAAGGACATTTCATCGTTTAAAACCTCCCCCTCGAAGAAAATTCTGCATATCATATGTTTAACGATTTTAGATTGTTGCTAGCGACGGAATCCTAAAGGATATGAAAAGAAATTTCTCCAGGATTATGGCACTCGTAGGTAGGCTACTCATCCAGCAAAGTGTCTGGAAGGGGGAAAATGATAGGGGGAGCAACTGAGAGGGCTTTGTGAACGAACGCACATGTACCGAGCCGGAAACAGGAGAATTCAATATATGCAAGATGTCCTCCTTCGCGGTGCTCGCTCGCGCACGCCCTCTATGTTGGCAAAGACGTCATTGTGTGGAATGTGCCTACATCAACCTAGCCGTCAATAAAATCATTCGCCCTCATTGCATTGCAATTCCAAGACGGTGAGCTCGAGCGACCCTGGTGAATTGCTAAATTACTGTCTGCGGCCTGAAGAGCGCCACGAGAGGCGGAGGAGAGGGGGGAATTAGCGCCGCCATGGCCGCCTCGCTAGTGACAACGAGCGCAATCAACAGTGAATTGAGACCACTAGGTCTTGGCATTCTGTGGCCTAGTTGACATTCGAGGAGTTCCCGATTCTGTGGGTCTTTCTACAGGGTATTTAGTCCTAGATTCTATTTTTTGAGTACTAAGTATCAAAACTTTTTTTTTGAAAATGTATCCAGCAAATTAGGCAAATTTAATGGGAAGGATGACAAATTTTAGAAAACTTCACTGTACAGTAATTTTTTACTGATTGTGAGAAAGTTTCTATTTCACTTGGTAGATGGCGCTAGTTTTTCATTTTTTTTGTTTATAAAATAAAATTATATAAAGATCATATCTATGATCCTGGACTACGTTATCAATATTCTTATCAATATTTTTATTTAGATTTTAATTTAATTTAATAATTTTTCCCTAAAAATAAACATTCAGTTATTTTGTATAAATGGAGCGCCCTCTGTTGTAGAAACAACGAATCAATCTTTATAACTTTAGAAATTTATTTTTTGACAGAATTTTCTGTTTCATTAACATAATTTCCTGTATACAGGTATGACCATCAATTGCAGACCGGAAACTAAACATTTGTATGTGTGTGTGTTTGAAAGCCCATTGAAAGTTACGGCAAATTATTATGCGCGTTATTAAAACTTGACTATTCAGCCATATTGCTCGCTCTCCCAATTCCAATCTATCATAACCTAGATGTTGCCGCACACCAAGATGGATCCAGGTTATAGTCGGACATATTTCTACATTCCTCGAATATTTTCCCGAAGGATTATGATCATTATCTTGGACCATAACCTTTTAGATCGATGCAATTTCAGTTGCATAAAAGACGAATCAATAAAATACTTTAGGAATTACTGGAATATTGTATATTATTATAGAAATACTGTTAAATTTATTATAAGGCAAAGTAATATATTATAATGAGAGAAAAAATGAAAAAAATAGTACAAATAAAATTGGAATATTGAATACGTCTGCTTCCTCGAAAAAAGAAAATGAAATCTATACTTTATTTCTGTGCAATTAAAAAGTTCTCACAATTAATTATTTAGACTTACATTTTTAATTTCAATTATCAAAAGTTTTAATTAATTTGGAAATTTTTAATAAGTTTAATTGGATTTTTATTTCTTTTTACCAAACAATCAATTCCAAAATAATTATGACAGACTTTGCTTTGCTTGTTATCTCAACATTTTAACAAGGCAAAATTTTAGACATAAAAAAATAATATATTGATTTCTCAAATTTTGAAGTAATTAAAATATTATGAATTTAGGAAACAATTTTCCGGAAAAATTCAAAAATATTGGTATTTTAACTGGCAAAAGAGGCGGGTTCTTGATCTGATCTAGAACCGGCTTATTCTTGCTAATATTCTAACACTATTCTAAACTAGTAAAATGTTTCCTAAAAATTAATAAATAATTGAAATTGACATTGTAATAAATAAATAAATCTAGGATAATAAAATCAAATTATAAACGATAGACTTTAATAAATAAAAGTTAATAATTTGAAATGAATACAAAAATCCGTTAAATAACCCCTAATTTGCCAGATTTTCCGTTTAAATAAATTTTATTACACATTTTCGGGTCCATTCCCACGGGAATATATATTTAAACGCTTTATTTACGCTGGAAGAGTGGCGTTGATGTTGATGGCAAACCTTCCCCCACCCCCGTAGCGATATACATAAAATGGCCGCCCCCAAATTTCCCCGCACCTCATCCCAGCGTGCCGACATGGATTTATGGGCATTATCGGCTCGACTGTGAAATATCTGCGCGCGTTTTTTGATGAATGGCTTCATCACCGAAAAATTTTTCTAATATCGCATCACCCGCATAAAATGTGTCTCCAACCCCCTCCACCCTCTTCCATTCTACTCTTCCGGTGGGTGTCTTGTACCCTAACCCTAACCTATCATACCGGTAGAGCTTTTATCCTTTGGAACGAACGGAAATGCTGTGTGGGATGGGAGGGGGGGTGGGGGGAAACCCGTGACGCGTTGTCGCAAAATTTTTGCTGGCAAATTGCTTTCGCTAAATTTTCCCCGGGATAAATTAATGACGTAGTGTCACCGCTAGTGACATCCGTGATTGGACAGTGGAAGGGGAGGGGAAGAGGAGGATATGAATTTGAAATTTCTGATTATGCGTCAAAATTGTACCGGCTCGTCAAGCCAAAAGTCCTAATTACTTCCGGTGGTCTTGTTTTTCGCCGATGGCCGAGGAGGATCGAGGGAAGTTTTATTCGGCCGATCGACGTTGAGATTGCGGAAGGCAATTGAAGCGTGCCGAGGCAAATTTTCCGTTTCGATGCATGCGCCGATGGTGGCGCCCTCTGCGCTAATCAGCGCGGTGTGTGCGGACCGTAATTAATTTCCAATCGACTCGTAATTACCTTTCAATACTTGCTCGCATTAAGTTCGACTCAATATTGGGGAGTTATAGTCTGGTCATGCTAGGAAGTCCTTAAAATTTCTCTTAAGTGACTTTCAAGGAGTTACTTTTCTTCATTTTTGAGTGTCAATTTCAGTTGTTCATTAATTTTTTGGAAGCAATTGTCGATTTTCGAGAGGTTTAGTAATAGAACAAATATGCCGGTTCTGGAACAGATTTAGAACCGGCATATTCTTACTACTTAAAAACTACTCTTTTCAATTTCTATTATTTCAGTCAAAAAATTTGAAGTATAGAAAACTGTAAATAAATAATAATAATAAATTATAGCAGCAAATCTAACTATCAATTAATCAATTAAATGAAGTAATTTTAATTACAGAAAACTGTAAACTAGAAATCTGAAAAAGTAATTCAGGGTCCTATTAAACAAACAAATCTCATAATCAATAATTCAATATGATTTAATATTTGAAGTATAGAAAACTGTAAAAACTATAGCAGTAATCTGTAGTGAGAACTTCATAGAGATAAGTTGTCATAGTTACAAATACAACAACAAACACAAACAATCAGTAAACAAATAAAATTTAAAATACAAAACTATAAATTCATTACATGTTGTTATAGCAACAAGAAACAACAAACTTATTTAATCAACCATTAAATATAACAGAAAAACCGTTGTAAAAATTTGAATTTATAAGACTTCTTTCCTTAAACAGACTATAACTTTCGATTAGCATGGAAGTGATAACGTGATGGGGGTTGCCTAATGATAGTCCACTGATAAATGTGTAACATATATGTAATATACTCCCGATGATATGTTCAGATATTCCGATCATATGGTGGTTTTTCCGGTTTCCATAACATCGATACAACGTAATTAGTTTAATTCCGTTAGCTGCTTGGTGAGAACGACATGTATAGCTGTAGTTTGTAGTGCGCGTTAGTCAATTAGCCGATTAATTTAGTTATAATGGGATGTTGAGGGCGGTGGAATGGGCGCAATTTGGGCGCGTACTCAAATATCATTAGGCATCCCTTTATGCATGCCGGATATGAGATATGAGGGTTGAGGTGTCATTAAGTGCATACCTGAGGGATGTGCCCTCGAACTAATTCGAATCAATTAGTATGTAGTTTACGGAATGCTAAATAATTACGGGAACACTTTTTTGAAATTTTTGGTGAAATTGGTTAATTGGTTCAATCATAGATGGCGTTACTTTCAATTTTGTACGATATTCGTTTGCATTAAAAAATGTACGTTTTGATTTATAAAAATTTAAGAATCAGTTTTCGTTGATAGTTTATATTATTTTCTGTTTAAAGGGTAACATACCAAATTTTTCACTATCAAATTTCAATTTGCAAAATTAATTATCTTGAAATTTCATAGTTTCCTTTGAATCCACACTGTTTTTCTTTAAACTTAACTTCAAGAAAATTGCCTTAAGAAGTTTTGAATTTCTGCCATATGGCTTCCGCTTGTTCAGCAGCCATTCTAATTGAAAAAATAATTCCTTCCTAACCCCCCACTCCTCCGCAGCAACCAGGGTGTAGGTTATAAGTAATTGCAATGGGGGCGGAAAATGGGAGAAAAAATGCGTTAGCGTGAAATTTAAAACTGCAATATTAAGTTCGTTTGCGGCTAAGCATTTCCTCAGCCTCTCTCACTCACTCACTCATTCCATGCACTAACACTAACAACGATGGAAAGTCCTGAAGGAGTACGACCAACGAGATCCAGTGGTTTGGTTGAAGGGTTTGCACAATGCTGAAAGTTGGATCACAATTAATCAGCGCAGCGAAGTTGGAAGCGTGCGAGAAGAGGAAAAATGGTGGAAAAATTTCCAACGAGTTGGGTTTTTTTCCAATTTGGAAGGTTTCATTTCAAACTACTCGCATGTGCATATTAGAAACGTGCTTAATGAACAGATTGTTAATTTTCTCAATCAACATTGATTTTAATGAGTTTTTCACTTCATTCGTGCATTTTTAATTCATTTTGAAATTTGTTAGGTTAGAATCGTTTTGAGGGAAGGGAAAGATGGAAATATGAATTTGAATACAAAGTTTCTGAGTTTTTAAATTGGTTTGTTCGCATGTTTTTATTAATTCTTGTTATTTCAAACATTTATGAAATTAATTTTGGGAAGGGAGTTTTAATAAATTTTGAATTAATTAATATTATCAAATGTTATTCTGACAATAACACTATGGTAGAATTATTGGAAGATGAAATTAGAGGTAAATTTATAAAAAATATCAAGTCCACTTTGTTAGAAAAAAATTGTATACAAAATTTCAGTGTATTTTGAATTAATTTAGAGATCTTATCTATATTAATAAAATTTGAAGCAGCATCACGTGAGAACGGTTGGACCGATTTGGCTAATTTTTATTGTAGTATATTCAGAATTTTCTGGAGATGGTTTGTATGTCAGAAAATATTTGAGAAATTCATTTAAAATATTTTAAACATGGCTCTATGTAATGACGCTTAGATCAAATCAAAGATTCTCGTTATCAAATTCAGTATCAGTATTTGCAATTTGCTATGTTATTGCAAAAATATTATTGATAATTAACTAAATTTTTTTGTTGAAAAATCAATAACAATAATCAAATATTCAAAAAACAAAGAAATATCAATTCATTTGTAAAATTTAAGCACTGACTTCAACACAAACACTCTTTTATTACGCACAAAATGGCAGCTAATAAAATAATCGATAACAAGTGCTTGGATTGTTATTGTTGCCGAACCGGAAGTTGACATGGGACGCCCCCCAAAACATATCAGTTGTTTCAAACGAGTGTGTTCGATGGTTGCTTCGCGTTTCCGCTGACAACAAAACGAATGCCGATGGCAAAACGCGAATTTGAATGCGAATCCCGCCGACTTTGATGGACTGCTCTTTACCCCCCACCACTCGGCCACCAATCCCGCTGCCGCCGGCAATCACATCCGGGATTGGGAAAATCGCTCGTTCCCGTTGCACTCGATCCCAGTCGCCGAATGATGAGACAGTTTTCAACATTTTTTTTTTAATTAACTCAACTGAAACTCTCGTTACTGTTCGTTACATTAATTGAAGTCATTAAGATACGATGTTGGTATAACAAAATTGGTAATAATTTTTCAAATCCCTTAAAATATTATATTTGGTTGTTCTATATTGAGTTAAAGTTATTTTGGGAATATACAATTTGGATGCTAAAAATCAATCAAAGCATTACATTTTTTTAAATTTTTTTGCAATGCTACGTTATGATAAATAATATACACTTTGGAAATGACAAAATGAGTAATATTTTTGGATGTACCATGTGGACAATTAAAAACCAGTCATAAGAAAAAATGGAAACATTCGTAAAAGGAAAGTCATAAATCCTTGAAATTTGTTTATTCATCGAAAGAGTGGAATTTACAACCTCCCATGACATTTCCCGAGAAGAAAAGAGATAATGTTGTAATTTTGATAAGATGCTTCCAGCGTTTCGGACACGTTCTGCAACTTGTTTCGCGCAAACACACGTCGAGGGAATGTTGCCGAAGATGTAAACATCACCGAAAGAAAGCATCAGGAACCGAAGTTTTTACTTTTACGTATTTGACTCACGTTTGCAATTGAAGGGAAAGTCGGTGAAGTTTCCTCGTCCTCCATCGCGCTCACCTTTTTATTTCACTCTTTTAGTGTTTGTTCTCGGCGCTGTTGGCGGTTACGTCTTTTGCATTTTCACTGCTGGGGATATAAAGATAAAGGGAATTTTTTCCTCCGGCCTCCGGTGTCTTCAACGCTTTTTTATGTTCGTTAATTTTGTATGCGTTGTTTCCCTGCTGAAAGTACCCACGTCCAATATGGCCGCCCGGGCTTCCGGTGACTTGCAGTTTAACAACAGGACAATAATCTTAAGATGTGGTGAAATAAAGAAAGAAAAGGTAAAGAAAATAATGTTTATAACCTCAAGGACAAGGATAATTATTATTACAAAAAAAAAAACGTTTTTTGTACTGCTGCCATCTTCTGATAAAATATTCAATTCAGGAGTAATTTTTAGACTTCTTAAAAAGGTAAATATAACGCTGGGTTCTTTCTTTTTTAAGTAATTGTATTTTTTAATAGATCTCTTTCAATATCTTTTCAATATTAGAGAAATATAAAGTTGTAAATACTATTTACTAAATTATAAAATAGCAAAAATACTATTATTGGCTAGTGCTGCCATCTGTCGATAAAATATTCAGTGAATTCAAGAGTATTCACTTCATTTTCCGTTTCTCTTTATAAGTTCTTGTATTTATTAATAGATGGCGATAGATTTTTTAATCCTTTAGAAATTTGAAGTTATAAATATTATTTAAAAGTTTAATTATTTATTAAATATATATTTTGAACGTAATACTTCCATTTTTTTACAAAATATTTAATTCACCATCCTTCTTTCTGGATTTACAAATATAAAACATGATCAATTCTTTATTAAATGTTTAGTTTTATATATCAAGTAAAAGATACTGAAATTTTTCCAACATCCATAAAAAATGAAATTCTACACAGTAAATATTTAAATTGCCTGAATAATTTTGTATAAAATTTCAATATGTGAGGATGAAAAATTGACATTATATGTGCTGCCACCTATCGATAAAATATTCATTTAGGAGAATTATGCAAGATCGTCGATTGAAAGGTTAGACCTCTTCCGGAAATCGAGGGCAAATATGATAAACATATTCAGCGATATTTCAATCCGGGAAAATCATTCCGTCGCTTGCCATTTATGGTAACTGCATCGCTTCCCGTCTGCTCCCTGTATTCCCGACCTGCATTGACGGCGACGTCCAACTATACGGAATTATATTATTCATGCGAATTCGCAGAAGCCCGCCTAACGTTTTATATTGCACGTTGTGCAATTTATGCGAATCGCGCAAAGCAAAAACCTAATTTATTTTATATGCCCGGCTTTATAACTATTCCTGTTCTTCAGCTGCACATGAGGGATTCACAAAATACGAAATTAAAACTTAAAAATGTTCCATTTCGAAGCATAATAAATGTTTCATTTTTCCATCTGTTATAGTTTTATCGTTTTCTTGCTGTAGATTTAATATTTTATGCTCATTTTTAAATATATATATATTTTTTTTGTAAGTGGTGCACTCTAATGGTTAAAATTGAAATTATGCATTCATGTATCTAATATATTGGATTTAAAAAGATTCTATTCTTGTTTGATTAAACCTATAATTAAAAAAATGATTTCAATTTAACATTTATAACTTTTTATATTATTTTATAAGACTTGATTTGAAATTCATGGCGTAAATACAGCTACCCTCGGTCTACGAGTAAGAGAAGTTGCCTAAATGGGAAGCATGAATAATTGCATTACATTAATGAATAATGCATGAATGAAAGAAACGAGGAAATAATTCACGTATGCTCGTCCTCGTTTAAAATGGCGAAAATCTGAATTTCGCTTTCATAAACAATTTCCATGCACGTATAAGCTTCCAAATTGAAATGTCTAAATAATCTTATAAATGGCTGGTAATAAATTGAAATCATGATAATCGGATTTAGTTTTGGATTTGTTCGCGAAAATTTTTATTTTTAGTCGAAAATTTTCTCTTTGGAAGGAAAAATGTTTAGGTGTATGTTAGGTTGCCTACAATTATAAGGGTGATTTTAAGGTTATAGGGTTCAGATTACAATTTAGTCTAAAAATTTCTTCTTTATAGTCTATACTAATATAGATTCTAAATTTGAAGTATTCAAAATTGGATTTTTAATATTTTTTTAAATAATGGTTATATTTTTTGACGTTAGATGTCGCTTTTCGCAATTTTAATATATTTTTTTGGGGATATATGACAGCAGATGACAATTTTGAAATTTAATTTAAATTTATTAATTAAAAAAATCATTTATCACCATCTTTATAAAGCCCATTTATAAAATAACGAATAAATTTCTGGGAAAACCAGAAAAAAATAAATAAATGTTGCCAAATCGATAAATTCACGCTAGATTAACAGTAATTTCCTTTAAATTGCAATAAATCACAATTAACTATGCATTTCTTTACGTTACTTTCACCATTGCTATCCCCCCTCCTATTCATCCTCGATTACATCATTGAGGAAGGGATGTAATTGAACGAAATCGCATGTAGAGGGCGCTTTTATTGTAGACTCGACGCGTCCGGGCAAAGGTGAGCTTTTGCATGTTGCTAAAGTTTCTCTTATATTTAAATTCGAAATAATGCGAAATTCGCTACGAAACATTGCCATAAAACGATTCTGCATGTGTATTCTTTGCTGATGGTAGTGGTGGCATTCGAAAGTCGTGGAATGAAATATTTCCTTTATTTCATTGTTATGTAGATTAAAATTGCTGGGAGGGATATTGCGAATTTTAATAGGTTATTTCAGTTGCCGCCGTACGAAACGAAATGGGGGAATAATTTTTGGCGCAGTTTACAACCAAATACCGTTCGTTTTACTAGTGCTCGTACTAATTAAAAACGAGATAGATTTAAATTGGTATTTTATTTCAATTTTAATGTTCGCTGTAATTCTATTTCATAAAGTTTTTGAGAATTGAATTCTGTCAGTTCGTTACACCTGAGGGTTTGTTTGTATTGACAAGCTGTCATTATGACAAGCTAATTGACTGTCAACTGTCAAATTATTTTTTTTAACCTTAAAATTTTTTGTTGAAATGTCAAATTTGTCATGGTAAGCGATAGAATTAAACAAAATGCAAACAAAACCTTAAAAATACATATTTAATGCACCTGCATTTATTTAATTGGAATTTTAACTGCGGCATTTTATTGTCAGCAACCATCAACACAAACCACCTTCAACAATAAACTCGCAAGAATTCAAATACTCCTCATTCTGAGTTTGTCTGGATGACGATGATGCATGATGCTACATGGCAATCGTAATAATAAACGAAAGTACGGAGTGAGGAAGAGAGAGAGAGGGGGGGGGAAGTGCAATAAAGAAATGATAATAAATAAAAATGCTTGATGCGTTCACGTTCGCGTACAATAAAGCGACAGCAACGAGTTGAATGCATAAAACGCATTTCATTCCGCGCTCGAGATTCATATTGTACGAGCAGTGGAAAAATGGGGAATAAATTTACTTGAAAACGAAACAAGGAAGAAAAAAATTAAAAAAGCGTCATGGCTACCTACAACGCGTCCATTTGGGCACGCGACACGAATAACAAAATGGCGAATTCGAAAGCTTATAAATCTCAACGGTTTTATATTTAAATTTGGTATATTTAGTTGTTATTCCTGAAAAAAAAATGGGGGAAAAATGCGGAGATTCAAAGGATCAAAGGATAATAAAACACTGAATTAGTGTAACTTTGATTTACAAAGGAAATTTTTTTAGTATTAACAGATAGTTTCGAGGATTTAACGCCAGATGTCGCTACATGACATTATCAAATTTCAAATAGGTTATATAATTATTTGTTTTTCTGGTATAAACACATAAAAATATCAAAAAATAATAAATAAAAATCAAAAATGACTTCAGTTTAAAAGTATTACAATTATCTGACGTTAGATGTCGCTACATAATAGTTTTAAATGTAAATTCGATTTTGCATTGGTGAACTTAATTCGATTTCGCTTTTCCACCACCAATATCCGTTCATCACTGCATTCGACCAAAACGGGTGGGGGTAAATTGATAAGTCACCGGATTGAAATAAACCCTCATCTGGCGGCCGACATCTTTGGAATCTTAAATTTCCGGTCCACGCTTAAACCTCACCACACACATACACTAACACATTCGACAATTTATCCAGACAACTATTACTAGCAAGTCGACTTAAGTGGAACGCGTGACTTAAGCGCCCTCATGCGGCCAACTCAGCAAACGCGGGGATGAGCGGTAATGGAGGCTGCTAATGCAGGAAGTGTAATAATCGCATCGTATCTTCTCGATACGCTCAACATGATGGTCTGCCAACACGCTGGAGGTGGTGGTGATGGTGTGAGGGTGGTTGCTGAAGGTGATGGTCGGTTTTAATGTACTCGTCGTGTCGTGTCTTCATTAGCGTTCGCTCACCTTATCGACAAGTTTCCCGTTGGCGTGTAAGTATTTGCGGCATGGAAGTCTTGTGGTGGGAGTTGGGAGAGGGGGTTTGCGGGAGGAAGCTTTGAGCTGTTTTCCGGAAACTTAATGGCAATCTTCGTACCTGCCGAACGGGAATATTCCTCCTTAAGGGATGGCAAACGCATAAAATTCGGGATCGAATCGATGAGTCGGTGGTGGGGGCGGTAGAGGAGGAAGTGAAGGGAATGGGAGGGGGGACGAATGCGAAATTCCCAAAAGTCTTCGGTTAAATAACTAAGTAAGTAGTTAGGTTTGTAGCACGCGTATGGTTGGGTAAAACGATGGCTTAATACTTCCGGGTTTTATACAGGGTGTTTCAAATTTTAGTAAATTTAACCAAGAAATTTAAGATTCTTGAACAATCAAATCAATAAAATGCAATTATTAAATTGTAATTAAAGTAAATTGATTAATTTACCTTTTTCAATTGTAATTCAGAATAAATTTCAGAAAAAGTAATGTAATTCAGATTTTTAAATGAAACAGAGAAAAATATAAAATAAATTTCAAATTTGAGAATTGGAATCGAAGAGACTTCAAATACACTATCAAATAGAATTCAGCACTAAAACTGATAAAACTATTTTCCCATACTGTCAGCATTATGGAAATATCATCCTTAACCGAATTATCGAATTTCCATTAACCCCAAGCATAAACTTAACCTTAAATCTATACTTAAATCTAACCTTAAACACCTTGCACAGATAAGACCTCAGCATTTTCCCAGAATGCATCTGCAGTGTGCGGATTGAAGCACAATCCGAGTGCACATTAGTTTATCTTTATCAGACAATTTTCTAATAACCATCAAAACTCGAGAAGACATCATTAAATCCCTGAAACGACTTGCGCCATCATCATCCATCGATTAAACGTCCTCCGGCATCGAAATTTCATTCCTTGTTGATGTAATTCCGCGCGGAATTTTACACATTTAATAGGAAATATTCGATGGGAATTTTGTGCGAAATGTGTATTTTTCATATTTCACGCGCTTATCTGATAAATATTTATGTACCTTTGGACGCGCGCTGTTATTATTAGCGCTAAAATTTCAATGACACTAAAAGTGATCGTAAAACTTGCCACATTGTGGCCACAATGTGCGCGTCGTTTCGCACACGCCGCCCGCGGCGCTGCAAGCGACGTGCTCAAACATTTAATTAACATATTTCCTGTGCACAGGCAAAAGAACCTATTGTTCTACGTGTTTTTTATATTTTTTATACAGTTTCCAGGTGCTCGATATGGTTATTGCTTTTTAAATTTGTGTAAATAATGTTGTTCGTTTCGATTTTATGGGTTTTTAATAGTTTTTTTTTGGGTGGAGGAGCGGTACGTAATATTTTTTGATTGATGTTTAACTTGCTGAAATTGCAGGTTATATGATATTTTAATATAAAATATTATGGATGTTGAAAGTTTTAATGTTTTTCAGGAATTTTCTTAATGATTCTTGAAATTTTTTAAATTTACCCAAAAATATGGAAAAATTAAAAATGAATTCAGGTTTTAAATTTAATTTGTCAATTAGATCAATGTAAAACATGTAAAAGTATTAATAAATTCAATTAATCTCAAAAAATAAACTTAATAACGATTGGATTTTATTGATACTATTTTTTTGGTGGAGGCGCCGGACAAAATATTTTATGATTCAATTTAATTTTCTCGCATAATAAAAAATAAAATGATGTTTTCACATTGTATAACTATTAATAATTTTAAATGATTTAAAATTTTCCTCACAGTTTTTGAAAATTTGAAAAATCACTTAATATAGAAATAAAATGTTAATATCAGGTCATAATCTTGTTCGTATGAACAAAAACAAACGTCAAAACGTAAAGTCGCCATAAAATACACTAAAGTAAATCTCAAAAAAAAAATAATCTCAAAACATAAATTTAAAAGCGAATGGATTTAGTTCTTACAACTTTTTGTTTTTTTTTGGCGGAGGAAACAGTCATAAAATTTTATGATTCATATTTATTTGGTAATTTAGTTATGTCAGTATTTTACCAAATGTTAAATTTTGAGTAAAAATGGTATAAAATTTAAATATATGAATTGGTATTAGAAAAGTTTAAAATTCATCAAACATTAGAAAAAATATTATGATATCAAGTCTTAATCTTGATTTTTAGAATTAGATAAAGATTAAATCATATAACCAGCAAATATGTAGAAGGATATAAAACAAAAATCAATTCAGCCTCAAATTATACATTTAAAAACGATCGAATGTTATTGTAACTAGTTTTTATTTTGGCGGAGGCGCCGGACAAATTTTTTTGTTGAAGTTTAAAGTTATAAAATTAGAAGATATACGAGAAATGTCATTCAATTAAAAATTATATACTTATTATACTATATAAATATCAAAAAATTTGTTTCCAATCTGTTCAATGATTCTTGCAAATTTGGGAATTCGCAAAAAAAAGAAATAAAACCATGATCAAATTATGCTGATTTTATGTATCAGTATTCAATTTTATAGTCAATATAAATTTATGCAAAAATTAGACCAAAAGTACCAAAATGCTACCAAAATCAATATAACCTCAACAAATTATTGTAACCCACTAAATACAAATATAATTTGTTCTAAACCTTCATCATATTCTCTGAAAATATTGATTCAAACAATACCTTAGGATTAACAATATAATTTCATAACTCCGAAAATGTAACCTCAAAACTCCCATCAAAATCCACTTAAAACCAAAATGGATACCTCCACAGACTAAATTTGGGTGCAAATCACTTGATCTAATTGAAATGTCATGCGGATGCATCGTAAACAACAATGAACGTTTTCGTTCGCCGAAGCAAACATTCCACCATTCGCTATTCGAGTGGAACTCATTGGAAGATCCTGGCAAACAAGCGACATCAAACGAATATGCAAATAAGGCACTTAAAATGGTAAATTACACGCATTGCTAGTGCTCGAATGAGGCACGAGATGGCGTGCCCGGGGTTGAAGTGCAAAGAGATATGAAGATATGGGGGAGACTCAGGTTATATTGCGGATTATTTGCGATAGTTCGAAGGGTTTGAAGAGAGTGTGTGTATGTGTTTGTGTGTGGATTGTAGTTTGATTCATACCTGATATGAGCACTAGGACAATCCACATGATACCAACGAGGCTCTTCATCATGTCATTGCGGCGTCATCTCCACATTGCTGCTCGTCAATTATCTGCAACAAAACGAGAGGTTAGTTTCGATGTGAGATTGTAGATAAGTGCAATCAATAAAATAACGAATCATTTTAGAGAATATGAATGTTAACAAGGAAGAAATTGAGGTTAAATTATGAATAGGGGTGTCCAAATTGTGGAGATGCGTGTGTCATCATTTTAAAACATGACTTTTCAAAGGAATCAACAATTTCAGAATTTTTCCTTAAAAGAAACAAAAAACAATTTAATAAAACGGAAACTGAAGACTCAATAAAACTTAAACTTAAATGTAGATAATATGCTAACCAGATCTTCACTTAATTCTAACCTCAACTTACTAGACAGACAACAAATCAACCACGTTTAACCCCTCTTCGCACTTCTGCTCTTCGGGAATATTATGGGATGTGAGTCCTTAGAACTGTTTGAGATGACACAATGCGAACGACAACTGCTACTGCGAAATACTTGCGAGATTAATGCGGCAAGTTACTTATGAAAGTATCATGGCGCTGAATTGACGTGTACGCGTATGAGATAAATGCGAGTTGGAGTTCGCACTTGCTAGGATTTCCAGGACTCCAGGCTACTCTAGGTTATGTGCATACACTCACACTTGGCTTACTAATCCAGAACATCCGTTTGAAACAGTTATCATAATGGCGGATGACGCTTGTGGTGGGGAAGATGGTGGGGGTTGTTGTGGTGTGCCTTTTGAACAAGTTGCGAAAAGTGAGGATTTGAATTTAGGTCTGGATTTGAAAAATTATGGGATGATTTATTTAAGGTTATGTTTGAGGAATTTGATTTGATATTTGGAATATTGAATGACAGTTTGAATGACAGGTTGGTGAGAAAAATAAAGCTGAAAATGAAGGAAATCTACTATTCAAAAATTAAATATGTTGTCATTAATATAGTAACTATAGAAGTTGTTAGAACGCCCTCTATACTTAAATTATCCCAATTTTTTAAATAATATAATTTTATAATTTTACATACAATTTTTCTACTTCTGAAATCGTAATTTGTAACAACATCCTGTAGATAAAGATAAACGTGTGGAAAATGTACCCATCATCCGCAACCCTCCATACACACCGACTACTCTTAACACGTCAAAAGAGAAAATGGTGTAGGCAATCGATGTACGTGAAGAACATCAAAACGCGTGCATTTACCGGCAAGAGAGTGCGCTCTGTAATTTTGTATCTAATGGATGTTATCATAACCTTCAAATGTGGCAAATTTCAACGACGCATCCTGAACGCAACCCAATGAACACAGATGCCAAAAACACTCATCATATCTATATCGTATACATACATATGTAGAATTGGGGGAAGAAGAGACGACATGTAGTGCGTGTATGAGTGGTTGCAGTTGATGCGAAAAAGTAGCGCGAGGTGGAACGCGCGCGGATAAAAGTAAAGTGGGCTATGAAACGTCGAGGATAACCTACTCGAATCAAATGTACCTTGGCGCTTAGAAGATGATGACTTTTGCTGGTTGGACGTTAAGTGGTTTGTAGTTGCCTTGGGTACTTTTCTATGGTGAGAGCTTTTTTTTCGGTTTGTTTGTCGTCGTCTGAGTTACAGCTGTGTTTATAGTGCTTTTTAAGGTGGTGTATTGTGTGTTGCCTATAGTTATGGGTAGTAAATATGATGGGTTGCCTAATGTTTAGGAATTTCATGTTTTTTGATATCAAAAATAATTTGACAGAATTATATTATTGTTTTTTATCGTATTTTTTGTGTTTTAAATGCTAAAATTGAATAACATGATATATGCAATATATATTGCATTTTTTTTTGAAAATTAAATATATAGTTTTATAAACAAATTTGTTTTTGAATGGATTATTTTAACAAATATCAGTTTACATTTGAAAGTGTAATGGGTTGCCTACAGTAATCAATTCTAAAAATTTAAAATGAAATGAAAATCAAATTCAATCACAATAAACGTGATTTGTAGTTGATGCATTATAGAGCATTGTATTCTCGTATAATGGGTTGCCTACATAAAACAAACAAATACCTAAAACAACAATAAATAATAGCAAGATAACTAATTTCTTCAAGTTAACACCACCAACATAGCAACCTTAATAAATACCAGCCATTTAGCTAGACCGGAAATGAACTTAACCACTTCACTAATGACACAAGAAAACGTCAAAAAAGTGCATTATTGCACAACAAATGAATACACCGAGTAAAATTGGAGTCCATTACACACTGAGCTGCCTTCCATGTCGCATAAATCATCCGACTTCTCTGGAATTCATCTTCCAGCAGTCTCACAACTCGGTGGGGGCGGCACCATCTCCACCGACGGCGACGATGGCGCAGCAAGTGAAAGATAAATGCCGAAAGTGGTACGTGTACATGTCGGGCAATAAAAGTATGCACTAGTGAAACAATGGCTGTCGTGTCGTCATTGCCATCACCCCCTCTCTTCTCTCCACCCCCCACCACTCTGCGCGTAGTTGTATAAATACTCAATGGTGCGCGCGGGTATAGCGAAATTTAATAAAGGGCGCAAGGCACTAATGGGACCTTCACTACCACTTTATCCCTATGCCACCCCCTCCGACGCCAGCGCCGCCAGTGTCTGAGGCAACAGGAACACATCCACACAACATAATTTATTTATTAAAGTAAATTACGAGCCGACTCGTCGCACACACACACACACTCATTAACCCCACTTATTTTCGGGCATCGTCTCTAATGAAAAATTATTATTATTTCTGCTCGGAGGCGGCAGTGTCAGTGGCATGGTAAGAGAAGGGTTCGTTGCTGTGTTTTGGCATGACCTAAACGTCAACATGTATCATGGGAATTTCCATAAATTTCATTACGAGGTAGAATGGAGTGGGGGTACAACGAAGGTGTTTTGTGTTTTGTTGGGAAATATTTACTTTTTGGAAGTTTCCAACTGAAATTTGTAGGTTAGTGCACTAAAAAATTTAAAATGTTGGTTAATTTTATGTGGTTATAAATTTTACCAAAAGTGGGATCTTGGGAATAGCCGGATAGGTTATAAAAATCGGAAAATTGATGGTAGAAATTATGAATAAATCAATAGATAAATATTGAGTTATAGATACATTAAATTAACAAAAAAGTTTTGTCTCATAAAGTAGAAAACTGTAAAACAAAACAAATGGCCGCTTCCATAGCAACCCACTAAACCCTTTGTTTACTCGTTGTAAGGCATTTTTTGGCGGCAAATTCAAATCTTTAACATTGATCACTTCATAAACTTGGTTCTTAAGGGTATTTTCATATGTTTTTGATAATTTTGGATTATGTCATTATTGAATAAGTAAATAAATAGACATATTTATCGAAAATTCGAAAAGTGGAAGCGGTTATTAATTATTAATCGAGCCACAAAATCGCCAGCCCTGAACGTAATTACAAGGACCCAAAACGGGATGCTTGAATAATGCGGCAACCAACATAACCTCTTCGTCCTGACAAGTTTATCCATTAAATCAAGTTATTTCCAGGCCATGCCTTGAAACGTCTGCGCATGAAAATTTAATAAATTCCCCAATAACCCTCTCATTATAATCACTATTATAAAGTTATTACGTCGTTATTATTACGTAATAATTCATTACTTGGTGAATTTAACCGTCAAATATTTGCAGCAATATAAGTCAAATATTAGTAAACACTTTATAAAAGTAGGTTATGTTATAAGTGGAAGAAATACATAAATATAAATGAGTAAATGATAATTACATTTATTTTATTATTTGTAATTGTAAAGTATTTATTCAAAAAGTCACAAAATCAAAAATTGATACTGTATTTGTGATGTGACATGTGAAATTGGTTAGACAAAGAAATATTTGTAACCATAGTAATAAACACTTTGTTTTATGATTTGTTATTGATTTTACTCACAAGTAAAAAATATTGATTTCTCTCACTTATCAAATAAATACATCATTAATTTCGTTCAGGGATAATTTTCATGTATTATCACTAAAAATAGTTTCTTAAATCCTTGATATACATTGTTCTATCGACTCCTGAGGTAATGAAAAAGAAAAATATGATAACACACATGACAAACACGAAGATATAAAGTTCGTATCTTGGACAGGACGAAACGGGATAAGATAAGACAAGAAAAACAGGGCGGAAGAACACGTTTCTGGACACATGTGCGCACATCCATTTTGCCACCTTGCTCGTTATTTGTTGTTGTTACAACTTCGGTGTATGCGATTTGTGCTATCGCATCTACAGTTACAGCCATCGCCAGACAAAGTTTCCACGAGTAGCAGTCTGGGGAATGGATAATAAATTTGCGAAATTGATTTATATCCTGCAAGCACCAGGAGTCGTGTATCCTTTTTTAGCGTGCGAAAGAGAGTATTTTTCAATGTTCTCCTTCAAATTTTTATTTTACTTTGCGTAGTTCGATATCTTCACAAAGCAATAAACTATTGAAATGTTTTGTTGTTTTGAAGGGTAGACAAAAGCATTGTTATTAGAACATTTATCAGAATAAGGATTATCCTTAAAATTTGGATTAAACAAAGAAGGTATATATTTGAATAATTTTATAATTGTAGTTTTTAATTAATTCTACATTGTAATTTTATGAAATATTTGCAGGGTCAAAAATTAACCTTGAATTATATAAATTGTTTTAAGGAATAAGGAAATATTAAGAAAGATGAATATTCTACATTTTAATTATTTTGGATTAAATATTTTGCATATTGTTGTTAATAATCCAGGATACTAAACAGTTCTTGAATTTTGTTAATTATATTTTTTGATTTATCAAATCTGTAATTTTTATTCTATGAAAATTAACAAGACAAGAAACAAATTTGATTAATTAGTAATACAAAAAAATATTTGTTGAAATTAGATATTTGTATTACAATCTTTCGATCAAAAATTTTGATTTACCAATTTTATTTACAAAATTGATAAAAGAAATCATTAAATCTTTTCTTAATCGTTATTTTCTCAATTTTTCTATATCAAATTATACTATTGTTTCTTTAATTTATTTTTATTGATAAATTTATTGATAAAATTAATTTGTAAGTAATGAATGGAATATTTCTTTCTTTAAAATTTAAAAACATTCTTCGGAATCTATCAACGCCATCTATACTTTAAATTTAAACCTATTTTCAGATTATACAATCTTCATAAATAATTAATAATTTTAGAACAAACTCAAAGTAATTAATATTTCAATAAATTCGTAATAAACTTTTTTACCTTAACTTGTTAACTTATAAATTTTAAATATAATATTTTTTGCTGTTAACATTTTAAAGTTCTTCCTTCTTACCTTATTTAATATTAACGCCATCTATACTTCAAATCAGAACGTTCTTGCTCATAAAATCATCCTGAAAAATACCTAAAACTTCCAGAATAAAATCAACAAAATTCTTCGATTCCAATAAATTCCTAATGAAACGAAGCAATTACACTGACATTAAAATTCATAAATTTCCCCATCACAAGCTTCAAATCCTGGAACCTCGGGACGTTGTGTCACAACCCTTCTCAACCAATGAACGTGTTGGTTCTCTTATTCAATTTTGATTGATTTCCATTATTTCCTCATTCATTCATTCATTCATTCGCTCGTTCGTTCGTTTCATATCGCATTCATCGTTCTGTTCCTTCTTTTTCCCGNTCTGGATGAAATGTGGATCATGGATGGATTTACATATTTGCATTAGTCGATACAAATAATGGTACTCCTTTCAGCCATCATTCAATTGCAGCCAACATTGAAAATCGTACGCTTGTCTTCAGTCTTGCTGTTCGTATTTATTTTCCAACGAATCGAGAAATGAAACAAAGCCATCCAGAATATGATAGCGTACGGGAAAACGGTGGGAAAATGGTTTGGAATTCAACAATGGACGCGTTTCAGGGGAAAACAAATAAATCAAAAGCTAATGACATCGATGCAACAAGCAACAAAGGATTTCAAAAAGGAAGAAATTGGATGCAATGGATATGAAATTTTAATAAGTATCGATGACAAAAGAAATTTATTATAATTGAATGGGAAATAATACAGGAAATTATTTTTATTTGGTTGTTTTATAATGTTGTGTAATTGATATGAAAGATGGCATTAGTTGAAAATTTTAGAAAAGTCCTGTTTTATTGATTTTTTTAAATCGGTATTTCTTGGAATTTGAATTTGTCATGAAAGATGGCAACACTTGAAAATTTTAGGAAATTTCTTGTGATTTTATTTGCAAAAATTATTTTTTTTTGCTATGGATGAAAAATGTCAGCAATTGAAACTTTAAAAATTTCTTATCTTAAACATTTTAAATAAATGTTTCTTCTAATTTAAGAAATTACTTTTTGTAGTAATATTTTCTTGGTATGAAAGATGGCAGCACTTGAAGACTTAAGAAAATTCCTATTTTATAAATTTTTAATGTTTAAATCAGGATATCAATTTCAAAACGTTACTTTTTGAAGTTTCTCAACTAAAAAGAGTTGACTTGAATAATTTTTCCACATGAATAAAATCACTATCAACATGACAGTCGTCTGACGTGGCTGCCATGTCAAATCCAGCTCCGCAGGTTAAACAAATAAAAATATTATTAAATCATCCCACTTGAAATGTTGACCCAATAAGCAAGCAAACAATTTCCATTCCCGCACACCAGCGATGCAATTTCCCATCGAACGAATGAATGCATGTTGCACGCGTCCCCGTTATCCCGACCATTCCCGTCGCATACTGTACAGGAGCGCGGAGGTGGGGGTCGGGAAAGGGGTCGATGCGATCGTTTCTGTTTTCGCATGGAATTGTTATCGCATAAAGTTGTCGCGCACTCGCACGCGAATATTGATAAATCTCCTTTATTCCTCAGAGAAGGGGAGGGGGGCGAAAGGTTGCAAAATGGTTATATTCGCGCGTCATGTTACGAAAATGCACCCCGTTATTCTAATCGTGGCCGCACGCACATATTGCGATTGAGTGCGCACAATGTGCGAAATTTATTCACTCACGATCAGAGTTGTGGAGAAGAGTGGTTGAAGGCGAAGGGAGGGGGTAGAATGCAATCAACGAAGGAAATGTGCATTCAACCCTCTAACGAAGAAGTTATATGTCTAAATTTTGACGAAGGAGAAGTTTATTGTTATTTGTATGAAGTAAGTTATATAGGCAACACAATGTACATGTTTACACTAAATGACAGGTTGAATGATGTCATTTTTGTTTGTTAAGAGAATCTCAATATTAAACCAAGAACTATTTATGTATATTGTATATTGTATTGTTATAAAAATTATATCAACAATGTAAGAAACTTAAATTAATGAATATTGGATTGTAATAAATTATGACGTCAGTCCAAATTATGTAATAAGTCAAATTTCAAATCACTTGAAATTTTGTATTAGTAGTCGTTTTTCAATAAATTTATGCCATCTCGTTCGAAACTGAGTTTTTTGTCTAAATTTAATGAAGGAAACTTTATTATTTTTCATATCTCTATTTTCGTAATATAGACAACATTAATTACATGTTCAAAACTTTGAATGATAAGCTGAATAAAAAGCATTTATATCAATTTCCTTTAAATTTTCCATAAATCTCAAAAAGAAATCAAAAAATAATTGTTAATAAAATAATATCGAAAATGTTATAAAATTAATTTGTTGTATATTGGGTTGCCTATTATCAAAATATTCGACAACTTTAGAAATCATTCGATATAAATTGAAGTAAATATTCAAAAGTTTTCTCAATATATTTTCAACCTATAATTTTTATCTAATGTCTGTATTTTTATGATTTTGTTTCAATAAATTACATGATTTTCCTTAGAATTTTTTTGGTTGAATTTCACATAATTTTTTCACCATTTAAAACACCGAATTTTTTCTCTTTTTCTCTCCTATTTTTTCATAAAAACACTTGAAAAAAAACCTAAAGCAATCTCGAGCTCTTTGAAAAATTGGAAATTCAAGTCAGAGAGCTAATTTATCGCTTGAATAAATGAGCCAACGTGTCCAAGATTACAATCCCATTCCAATCGTTAGCAATCATAAAAATGTAAAAATCTTCCTGCTTTCCTTTCCTTCTTTATGTCTCTTCCTGCTGTTCCCTCGATTCGGGACTTTCGTAAAGCATTTTGGAACGTAAACGTCGAAATCACGAAATGCATTTGTCTTCCGTGCAGCACACACACAGCGCGCAATTTGCAACGATTTCCTCGTGCTGAATGTTCTGAAAGAGGACTTCATGGAAATGGGCGAAATGCACGCAGACATTCATCGCAAATGAAGAAAAGTTGGATGCTCTAAAGAAGCGACTAGCGAGGAGCTTCTTCTCTTGTCAGCGTGCCAATTGAAATAACAATTTGATTGCTTTAAATAGTAATTCCAAATTACAGTCATTATCCTTTATCCTGAGTTTTTATTGTTGGAAAACAAATTTGCAGCATTTAAAATTCTAAGAAAATTTAAGAAACTATAAAGTCAATAGTCTTTACTACAATTGCTGATATTTTGTAACCATGGTAACCAATTATTATATTATAAGTATGAGGAATGTAAAATTATAAATGAGTGAAAGATTTGAATCACGAGTGCGATAATACGAGTGATACAACAAATTTCACGAGTTTATTATGGCATTTCGCACAAGTGTAATATACGACATTTTATCTTACTGGAGAAAAGTTGATACAATGTTCCAAGAAGCAACAAAATCCAAAATTACTTCCACAATTTTTGATATGACATTTCAAATGTCACAATTAAATCATCAGAATT
>JARJDZ010010626.1:0-39549 GCA_030264555.1 Aleochara sp. GC000083
AGGGCGCGAAAGTAGTACTTTCGTAGCTAGCAACCGATCAACAAGCATGTTTCACTTTCGCATTTCAAGTCCCTTATTGAGACAGAAAGTGACATTTTCGTAGAGGGGAGAATGAAATAGCACTTTATTTTGTGAGATGTCATTTATTTCTCCCACTTGTAGAAAAAAAGGTATTTATTTTTCCACTTGTAGAAAAATGTACGTCACTGATTTGACAAGTGAAAAATATTCAATTTTTGTCCTTAAAAGCAGGAAATGGGAAATGCAACATTATACGCTTCAGTAAGATAAAAATACTTATGCACTCGTGATATAATTGTTTCGTTTTACTAACGAACATTTTTTTGTCATTAACTATTCCATTTATATATATTATTCAGTATTTAAACATTTTGATAATTAAATACCTGGAGAAGTACTTATCAGATAAAAACTGCGAACATAAAATTAGGAACTCAAATTATCAGTTCAAACTTATCAGTTCAGTTCGCACTGTCCTAACAGTAACGCCGAAATAATTAACATACCCGCGATAAAAATGCCATGCATATTAATAAACAATAACAAATACTTCAAAAGTAACACCATCAGCAAATAAATAATAAGCCCCTGTCTTCCAGGTGTAATCATAATGCATTCAAACTTGAGCTGCGCAAAATACGCGAACTGACGTCGAAGCATGCGCACATAAGACAACCATATAAAAACTTAAAAAAAATTAGCAAATACCAAAATTTATCGCATAGTGAAAATATCGGTTCAATCAATTGCATTGCCAATATCAACAACAGTCTTGGGAATGTGCTCGCGCCTTTCGAAACGATCATGAAGCGCAAAAATTGTACCTGGTATTCTGTGATTGTCGTTATTGCGCTAGTGCTGAATATTTGCAATTGCTTCGAGTTCCAAATCGGTGCGGTGCATTTTAAAAACGGAGTGCACATAATTCACGAAGGTACGAAATGGTGTGGAAATGGGAATATTGCCGAAAACGATGACGATTTGGGTGAATTTCGACAGCTGGATTCATGCTGCAGGTCACATGATAAATGTTTCATGAATATTCCATCTCGTGGTACAAAAAATGGACTTACTAATGAACTACCATTCACAGTGTAAGCGTAATTGTACAAATATATTGTTTGCAATGTATTGATTGATATCAAAATGTTAACTCGTAGGAGTCATTGCAATTGTGATCTGGCGTTTTACAAATGTCTGAAAACTGTCAAGGATTCCCCGGAGGAAAAGTTTCAAGCGGATGACGTCGGTGCTGATTACTTCAATACGTTGAATATGCCATGCTTCAATTTCAGCCATCCTGCAACTTGTGTTTCTGAAGAACGACGTTCGTATCAGGTTGCGATGATTCCAATGATTTCTATGATGGGCAAAAGATGTACGTCGTATGAGTTTAACACCAGGGCGAGGAAAAAGTGGCAATTTTTTGAAGTTCCGTTTTATTAGTTAACGCAATATCTGTAATTTTATATAGACGAATTAATAAACATAAATCTGATTAAAATTTGCATTAAGTTCAATGTAATTATGCAGAAAAAAGTATGAAATTTTCTTTCCACTTTAGTAAATAGTAATCATTCTACGACCTCCGGGCGTAATCATGCAGTAACGCCAGAGGTGCATACAAGATTTTAATTTCTATTTAGACCATCCCAAAGCAGAAGAATCGATCATTTTCGCATTATTAAGTAGTACATGTTTAGTTATGTCAAGTTTTATGTTACATACAAACATGTCAGAATGAGTAAAATTTGGAAGTTATTATGCCCTCGCGGGAGTAATCATATCTAACACCCGCGGGCGTAAACAAGTCATAACGCCCGCGCGGGAGTAATCAAGGCCTGGAGGGCATAATGAGTAACTTTACATATCTGGTAACCATGGAATAACAATTCAATTATTGCGCAGTGGAATATAAAGAATTTAATTTTACGTGTTTTTAAATAAGGAAAATTTATAGAAAAAATACATATATTTAAAAAATACAACGCCAGAGTATATATAAAATATTATCTAAAGATACCATACATTTCTTATCAATTTTAATTGGACAAGTCGTTTACATTTTATCGGAAAATTTGGCGTTCGTTTACGTTAAATTTTTCTGCCGATAATTTGATAAAAAAACACCAATCAGTTAAGAAAAAAAATTTATTTAGATGAAATGCAAACCAGAAATCCTATTCAGATAGATAATCACCAAACGAAGTTTGGTAATTGAATTCGTTATATGTGTGTATGTGTGTGTACGTGTGTATTTTCTTAAATTTTATTACATATTCGGATAGATATCAAAATGGAAGTGATCTTCATTTTCTCGTATGTTGAATACTTTTCGAGTTTGATTTTGATTATGCTTTCAGCATTCTCAACTAGTTTAATAATATAATTAAACGATTATAATTAGTATACAAATTGAATTAAGTACTGAAATTGTTGCCGTGGCTGCTATGGTAAAATGAATTTTATCGAATGTGCAAGTAAGAGCTTAATTAGCTCTATCTCAAACGAAAATGACAAAAATCCAAGGAAACATAAATTTTATTACAACATATTACATGTAAAACATACATTACATTTGTTTGTTCAATAAATATGTTGCCCTTCAAATAGTATCGAGTTAAACTGAAGTAAAAATTTATTATAAAATTTAATTACATTTATACAATGTATTTTGAGAATTATATCAGTAAAATTCAAGAAAATTTGATGATTTAATAATTTATTTAGCATATCTACTTTTTCAACAGCCTCGTACATCAATGGATTAATTAACATTTTTTAATAATAAAAACTCTTGTAAACTAATATAACTTCGATCGTAATTTATTACATGAAAAATGGTTCATTTTATTTTAAAATAAAATGATACGTTTGATATTGATGCTACAGTTAAAATAAATTTATAATACATTTCCTGTTTAAATATTAATATATTAGTTTCATATATTTTTGGAGAATCGCGACTATTCATGAAACATTTTTTGAATTTGAAAGAAATATTTTTATTCGATAGTAGTTTATGTAATCGTAATGTTAAATTTGAATCATTAATTCATGGTTATTATAACAGATAGTCTAAGAGATGTCTCAATAAACTGAATTGTAACTGAAAGCCATAAAAACAATATTTGTATAACAAAAAGCAATAATAGAATGGAAAACAAAATAATTCGTTACCTCAACGGGAAGTTCAAAAATTACTAGAATATTTAACAAGTCTAAATTGGAATTTTCCATACAATTCTGATTGAAATAATTGTATTCCTTTACATATTTTCACATGTTTCCAAGCTATTAAAGCATACCTCCAAAGTTTCAATTCCGTCAAAGCTTTTCAGTTTTTTTTTAAATGAATTCCAATCTAATTGGAATACAAATAAGTAACTAGAGAGGACGTGGTTTAAATTTGCGAAGTCCTTCAAAGAAGACGATCACGATATATCGTCGAGGATTTTTAGCTCCTGTTGGAAATTGAGCTTCTTCCCATCCGAAAGGAATCACAATTCGACAGAAAAAGAAAAATCCTGCTCGAATAGAGAGAAGGTAAGATACTTAAAAGATATTCATAAGTTAAATAGCCACCTGTTTGCCAATAATCTGCTAAATGCAAATCGGTATGATTCAGGTTCATTACAACATTTGTATTTCACAATCGAGAATTTTCACAGACGAAAAAGGAAAACACTGATCATTCTTTTCGACTTATAATTTACGACTTGTTAGAAAAGGCTTGTGATAAATCATCTGATCATCATCATCAATCATCTGATTCAATTTTAAGGCAATATGCGGTATTAAAAAAATAATAATAATCAAGAGTGTTGAAGCGCAAAACACGTAGTGTATGAAAATATTGTTGAAAGAAATAATGAATGATATTACTTCCTTCAAGGATTCTACCTTCGAGTGACCTCTATGGATTGCGTTAATATCATGGTAAGGAAAAAAATATAAATATCCTTTTTAGAACAGTTTCTTTTGGGATTGTATCCAGATACACGGGCATGCTGTATTCATAGGCTTAGGCTTCGAAGGATAATGGCAATTCTTTATACATACATAATTTATTGTTTTATTTCAATAAAGCAACTCTGAAAATAACAACCTCAGAGTTATATGTGAGATTGATTGCCCGAAATTTACATTTATATATTGACACATTGATATATTGTGATACATTATGATATTTTTACTTTTTGTTCTTAATATCATCAGATATAGGCTTATCATCAGTGGACAAATCAATTAAAGCATCGTCAGTATCAACTATAGACACTTTAATGCAAGAATCAGTGACCAAGGGTCTGCAGTTTTGTTCAATCAGAACAAACATAAAATATGTGAAAACATCTTTGATCTCGTCTCCCACCCATCCATACTTATACGAACTAATTTGTTTAATCATGACAACTATGATTCTTGTTGTATAAAAGTAGACAAGGGCCAAGAGAAATAAGCTACGATATAATTCGAAATCCTCCAATTCGATGAGATATCTCCTGTTCCAAAATCCAGGAACTATCAAGCAAATGCCCCACATCATCAGATCAATTAGAAGGTGTAATTTTAACCAGTCACTATTCACTAACCATACGTGTTCATTTATTCGCGAAACGATTAGAGCGATGCCGGACAGGATTTGCATACATGCAATAATAAGTGCTAGAAGCTTTTCACGACGTCCCAGTGTTCCTATGATGATGTCCAAGCCACACGCAATTCCCAACATGATTGCTATGATGTAACTCTCCAAGATGACGTCTAAGAAGTCGCAAACGAATTTATATGCATAGCCAGGATTTTCAAGAAACCAATGAATGCCTTTCAGATTCAAGGACATGCCTTTGAAAAGCAACGAGATTATGATTAAATAATTGATTCTGAGTATGCAACAACACTTATGTTTCAGTAGAGCATGCATCATATGTAAGGCTGACATGTAATAAGTCAAGGGCTCCATGAAGCATAATAAATAGTAAGTATTCGAGTCAGCATTATACTCATCAAATATATGTATCTGCAATTTTTATATTTACGATTACGAGAGTAAGAATATTACCACGGAAAACTTACATTAAAATCATACGAAGGTTTCTTGGTCTCATCCTTTGGGCAGCTATGAAAATACATGTGATACAAATCTTCCTGGGATTTACTCGCAATAGTCCAAACAAACTAAAAGCAGCAAAATGATTACATATTATTAAATTCTCAGTAGTTTATCCATACTTACGCCTGTATTAAAGTATGTAACACCATTAATATCCTGGCTGACTATTGGAAAAGATGTTGTTGAACAATAATCCTGGAATGAATCATTCCTAGTTAAAGATGCTTTCATTTGCTCTTCTGGATTGTTTGCTATTGATGTGAATTGATTCAAATGCTCTTGCCAAGCATCATTGCATCGTAATTTCATTCTAAAACGTATCAAATTAGTTCCAAAGGTGGTTTATATCATTTGATATCATATATCATATATCCCAATGTATACTGTTTTTGCTTCAAATCCATGATGAAATAAACAACAGGATAAACATCGGTTCGTAAGTCATTTAGAGGACAATCATCTTTATCTTTATCAGGATTCAAGACATACGAAGTAAGTGACTTTTCTCCTTTATGAATGCTGAATCCAAACTGGAAAATAAATAAGGAAAGAAAGTGTAGTTTAAAAGTGCTCAGATCATTTTCTCAATATTACCTTATCATCTTCATTTTGTGGAACAGTCTTCAGATTCCAAAGCTGAACGCTAAGAGTCCCACCAACATCAAGCGGCAAAATAATCAGTGGTATCGTGGGTTTTATCTCATTCTAAAATTATAGTTTTATGTGTATTATAATAATTAAGATAACTTATTAGAATAAATTATCCGGTACATACCTTGAAATTTAAATTATGGTATTCAGAGATACTGCAATTAACAAGTATTAATATGGTGAAAATTTTAATTAAAGACATGTTGCGTTTGGCTTGCACTGCAAGACTGCAAGTACTGCAACGGTTTCAATCAATAATTCCAATTTGCAGTTTCCCGGGCTTTCTGCGAATACTGAGCTCCAGGGACTTACAGGACTTCGGATGCGGTTACCATGGTTACGACATATTACTGCATTTAGGTACTATAGTAGCTATATTTATAAATGTAATCATTAAACGATATTATCTAATTTATGATTTTGTCAATTTTTCATTTAAAATTGATCTTATATTAGGACAAATATACGGTAGTATTTTTGAACTGAAGTTTTACTTATACCGCATCTCAAAAAGCCGTTAGATGAGTGAAACTTTTATTTTGAAGCAATTTCGACCATTCTTCAATCAATTAACTGCTACTTTAATTAACTTCTTTGGCGGGAAATTGTTCTTCACGACCTATTCGTTTTGGAACTTTCATCCCATCTAATTAGAGTAGTCTAATTACCGAAAAGGATAATCTCCTGATATTATCAGATTCGATGGTTATAATTCTGTAATCAAATACTCTGGTACATTTCTATACAGACTATAGTTCATTTTTCAGAATTTCTGCATGATTTGCGGCATATTTATAAATATTAATTTCTAGTTCTAGTTTAATTTCTAGGGAATAGGTTCGTTTCAATTGGCATTCAACGTCCAATTCTTGTCTGTGAAGAGGATAATTGGCGGTCAGAGTCATCATAAACTCTTTTTGAGGAAGATAATTAGGAAGGTAAATAGAAGATAATTTAATAAATAAGTTATAAATTAGTATATAAATTCCTGAAATACTAACATTGTTGCTATGAGTTCAAGAGATAAAATAGTAGATTATACACAAATTTGTGTATAATTTGTGTATACATTTTTCAGCGTATGAAATTTCAATGAGAGGTGATGTAAACAGGGGTTTATTGAAATTCATTTAATAGTCCCTTTGGTCTATCTTGAATCATAGTGAACTATGTAAAATACTTTGGGTGCAAATTTCCTTATGGGAATTCTTTAAAGTCTACATTGATATCGAGAATTGTAGAAAAAATCATTTTACCATTACATGGCAGCTTCATAGTACCATTGAAATAGAACTTTATGGAAATTAGTTCCATTGCTCTTCTTAAATGCTTCGAACATATGTATTATTCTACAATACGCAATTCAAAATTCCAAGATTAACAAGCAGTTGAAATTGTTCCAAAATGTATTGAAAATCAACAATTCTGCGACCTTGTAGTTTGGCCATCGATAATTATCGATTATTTGGGGTTTAATTGCGAATGGTCAGAATTTGAGATAAAATATTAACTGAACTGTATTTGCCCAAAGTAAACCAAATTTGTCAATCGAAAATATCATGTGCCAGATTTTATATCTAAATATTATTTCTAATATTTCTGTTAAAATAAGAAACAGATTACTTTTTATTTTATTAGCTATCCCTTTGACCTCAACCGTCCTAAACTGCTCTTCTGTTCAAGAGTTTTCACGCATACGGATTATTCGATTACCAATAGACAAACTATAACATTTTCGAACATTTATTAAAATTTTTTAGCAGGATTAACAGCGTTATTATATTACAATTATAAGTTTAATAATGCGAAGATCAGATCTATTGAATTATGTAAAAAAATCTCATCTCTGTAAAGCGAGTGGCAAGTCAGTTCATAAACCCTCTACAAATATTATGAACCTTTTCATGGGCCCACTTTCGAGTGATCCTTTCAATGCAGAGAAAGAAGAAATATGGGTTACATTCGACCAGCTTGTTGTTAGTAGTTGTCGCCAAATTTCTCGAAAGAAGGAATTATTTGCACTAATTTTGTGAGCACATTGTCATAGAAAATTGATCTTGATCTTGAATGTTTATGTCCATTTTAATATCTTCATTGGTTTGGATGATTTGGTCAAAATACCAAATAATAGTGAGTATTATCCAATTGAGATAATTTGATGCACAAAAATTTAGGGAAATATCCAAGGAATATATGTTGCAAGCTATCTAGGATAGTTTCTCTTGAAGTTGATTTCTTTTACATGGAGTTTTATACACATATAAAACTTAATGATTAACTATCACTTGTGTTTTGCCACAGTAAATGAATTGAATCAATAATAATAAAAACAAGAACATCGCACAGATCTAAGGATAAATCTCATAACTTTGTAAACAGTTTCATTGCGTTTTTTCTCAAATGACTGGTACATTTATTGATTTACCTTGTATGCTTTATCAATTTAAACATCTCAAGTATATTTTTACAACGCGAAATGTGATATAAAAGGAATCATTACATATACTCAAATTGGATAAATGAAATCAAAAATTACAAAAATGTCAATATAGTTGACGCTGTGACTTTGACAAAGCGTTTAAATTAAACTTCTTCGGTTTTTCTATAAATATCGCAATAAAGATAAATATTTACTGTTTAGTCTTATTCTTTACAAGTATAACGACATTGGAAATAAATAGTTATTTATCTACTCATGATAGCTTTTGTAAATAGGCTGGTACTCTAGTTTTTATGCTACAATTAGCACGGAGTTTATACAAGTATAAGTATAAATTGTGCCGCGCATGCATTCATTCAGTGTGTTTCGCTCTTGAACATTGAAAATCGAGCGATCTGTATGATCACGCCTGCTTCAGTAGCCAGTCGCTCCGTCATCGCATAGAAACGACAGCAGTTCCGACTTCTGCGTGCTTTTCTCCTTCATCTACAAGTGCAGCGCAATACAATGAGCAAATTTCATTTAGCGGCAGGTAAGTGAAATGCATATCAATATTATTACCTGCATTACTAGAAAGTCAATGTTTTTTAGGTTCGGAATGTCCACCGCTTGTGGAAGGCAAGTTACGTTTGTATTCGATGGAATTTTGTCCGTATGCCCAGCGACCCCGCCTTATTTTGGACGTGAAGAATATTCCGCATGATATCGTCAATGTGAATTTGGTAGATAAGCCGGAATGGCTTTTTAAAATCCATCCTGAAGGTAAGGATTGGAACAGCTGTGTGAATGTAACCTTGAAATCGTTACCATTGAAAATAACGTAGGCAACCAACTGTACTGTATCATTGATCGCAATATTTGCAGGAAAAGTTCCCGCATTGGATACTGGCTCACAAATCGTAGTAGAATCGTTAGATATTTGCGACTATATCAATGACAAATATCCGGATCCTCCACTATATCCAGCAGATTCTAATGAGAAACAAGCTCAGCAAGATATTATTAAGAAATTTGGGGAGCTAACTGGAGTTTTTACACAAATTTTATTGGGAAAAGAGCAGAAGTCACCGGAGGATTGGCTCAAAGATTTGCATCCTCACTTGGAGCTTCTTGAAAACGCCATAGATAAAGCTGGTGGTATATATTTTGGTGGTGACACACCAAATATGGTTGATTATATGATTTGGCCATGGGGTGAACGTGCAGGCGTTGTACCAATGATTCTGGGAGCGAAATTACCAATTGGCGAAAACGACTATGTAAAATTGCGTGCGTGGAGGAAAGCTATGCGCCAGCGACCTGAAGTTACTAAAATATATCACGGTCCAGAGAAATTCCATAAATGTATTTTGATTAAGACGAAACAAATTGAACCCAATTACGACGTTCTGTTTGATTAAATTTTAATATGCCGGCCTATATTTGAAATACTTTTAAATTTGTTTTAATAATTAGTAGCTTCCATTAATTGGTAATACACTGAATTTTGGACCTAATTAATAATTTTAATATTATAATTAATTATCATAGCTCAACACATAACTACTATTAATGTGTCTAAAATTAATATTTTACCTAATAAGATTTTGTTTAAAACATTATTGAAAAACATTACTACGCTAATGTATCTATTTCCTTGGCGTTTCTTTTATTTTATTCCCTCCAAACGGCCTTCTACTAAGGAGATAATTTATTTAGCTGATCAAAACTTGCTCATTATATCATAGTGTTTAAGGCGACAATAATTTACATAACAAAACCACCCTTGTTCTTAGTTTTTACAAATATTTCATGTATAAAAAATACAAATGTTTGGGGTTGCATTCATCTATTCTTTAGAAATTTTGCCTGTTGGTAATTTGACCGCTCAAATTGAAACCGCTCATTCCGCTATGTAACAGTTCTTCAAACAACTCTATTTTAAATTTTTTGTATTATTCATTTGGACACGCGTTTCAGCCTCCATAAATACCTGGAGGTTGAACGTTAATATGTATTCTGTGCTAAATAAATTGAAACATAATTACAATTCTGGACCAGCCCTTTAGTCCTTTTGACAGTTGGAAGTTGTTGGAAATCTTTAAAAATTTAATTTACAATTTTTCCTATTGAATACTAGGAGGCGGATTGATTAAATAGTTCCTTCTTTCGTCGCTAGGGGACACTATTATATTTTAATCTAAAAATTTGAAAATTTGATATGATAATACGGTTGCATACTTAGTATATGCATCGGGCCTAGAAATAAACTAGAGATCGTGAGGTTCAGAAAGGCACAACGAGTGGGGGTGGATCATGCTGCGCAGAAACCAAAATACGATTCGAGTAACTTCGACGCAGCTGGCTTTTTTGCTACGCCCTTTAATTTCATTCGTTACTGTCAACGAGCAATGTTTGCGCAATGTTTGCCCCACTCCTTGTGCCTTTCTGAACCTCACGATCTCTACTAGAAACTAATGGAAGCAAAATTGATAAAAATTTGCCAGCGCACAGGTAAAAGCTGAGAGTTTCTGTCAAAAAAAAACAAAAAATAATATCGACAATTTTGCGCAACACTGTAATTCTTATTGGAATCGTTCTTCTTTGATATTTTCTTTGACTTTAGATTCCAAAAATGTCACTTTTTAGGTGTACATATGCTGACGAATAAATAAAAATACATAATGAGTTTTATTGTTCTTAATTAATTGAAATTCATTACTTCATCCATTTACCCACATCATGTAATAGTGTAAATGAAATAAACAATTATTAAGTATACGCTCTTTTTTTGCATGATTGCGAATTTATGGCGGTTGCATCACTACTTGACTGCATGAACCTTCACGTACATAATCCTCTGGCAAGTTCCTATTTCCTACTTCTATTCTTTTTTTTGTGATCATTAATGAACCTTGTAAGCAAGGATTGCGTCTTTGTTTATTTTCATTAAATAATACTATGTATAGTTAAGTTGTATCTTCTTGTGTAATAGGATTGTTTGTAAAGATAACACAGTGAATGCGACCATTATACAATTTGAGAACAATAACATCTAATTGAATTAGGAAATATAGGTAAGAAAATATACAACTCTAGCAGGAGATACTCAATTCATTAATCATTAAGATGCAATGCAATTATAATCACCAATTTTTATCGCACAAAATTACTAATATTATTGTCATTTCTAATATATTGGTTAAAATAAGTTGATACCATCACATAAATATGGTAGTTGTTAGTTTATAATATTTAGTTAAATAATTGTAGTTTTTATTAAAATTCAATTGCAAATTTTAAATCTATTGTTTGATGAATTTCGGAGAGTATATCAGAAGATTCGCAATAAATTCTTCGCACTTTTGGTTTATAAAGAAAACACATATATTTCTTATATAATTGAATAATGTGGAAACAGTAAGTATAGAGATGATCAACAAAAAGCGTAATTTTTTTCTGAAATCGAGAAACAAATAACAACAATAATGTATTATAAAATATAGTTGATACAGTGATTATTTTTCTGTATCTTTCTTGTATTATGCTTCGAAATTGTGATAACAGTATTAGTATTAATGTCACGAAATCTTTTAAAATCAGCATCCTTTGGTCTCTGCTCTGAATTTAATGGCATTTTTGTCGATTGTATTGAAACCAAGTGAATTGGCATGGTCCTTCGAAAAATTATGAGAGATTCTATTTACCACAAAGAGTTTTATAAGAAATTGATAAAATTTAAAAATGCCATAATCAAGTTATAATAAAACCCTGAAATAAAGGTAATTCAATTCATAAAATACTGAAGGGAACAAAGTCAATTAATAATATTAGTTCTGTAATAGACTACAGTGGAGTTGGGTTTCCTGATGTTACCATTTCTATTCCACTTTCAGAACTTTATTTAACTAGATTTAGACTTCTGCAATAATAAAATTGGATATCAAACTGTTTTGGAAGATTCAACCAAACTAGACGAAAATAAAAGCAATTACCCAATATCAAAACAATGGTTAAATTTTCTTTCTTCTCACTGTTACGACGCATACATATGTATAGAAAGTTTTGGAAGGCAAAGTATTACGAGTCAGAGTCAACGCTATTGTTAAGGGGTTGATTTGATTGTAGGATCAGTTTAGTCAGCTATTTACCGATTACATACGCATTGAAATTAACGTAATTACGTAATTTGTCCGTGCTTGCTTAGTGCATCGGAAAGAATGACGACCGAAGTGTAATCGAAGTAGTGAACGTGTTAACACATTTCAAGAAAGTGACGGATGATTATTTGCCGTCTAATTATGCGCGTCGTATACATAATTGTGTGCGTAATTACGCATTCTCCATGGACGCAAATTTGAATGCGTTATTTGCTTTCAAATTTTTGAGTGCGCATTTATTGCGTGAAGAAGTAGGTACATACCTCACATTTTAGTTCTTGTTTAAATAATTATTTAAACAAGAACAGCAGATACATTATAATGTAAAGTGATAAAGTTTTCTAAAATATCTAGTGTGAGCGAATATAACTAATTTTATTTCAAAAATACAGATAGATAGAAGAAACTACTTAAAATAAGCAATGGATTCATAGTTTGCAGATGTTTAGAAGTTTTACAATTTCATATCTTGAAAACAAAAAATTATACAATAATAACATTTTGACTATCACAAATATAGGAAGTATCCCTATTTCTCATATTCCTTTGATTATCATTGCACTATAGATAATGTTATACTTAGTAGTTCAATCAAATTTAATTTTGTCTTCTTGAGCAAAAAAACAATTTTGAGTGCAAATATTTCTGTCAATCATTTACCGTTTGATTCTTTGATATCATTTCCAAATTCAGGTTAACTTTAGATATTTCTCTATTAAGCTTATTAATTTTTCAACAAATTTAAATTTTGGATTCATATATGTTACTCCAGGTTATAAAAACGTCCTTAATTTTTTGCATTTTCTTTTGACCATTGTACTTGCAGTATACAAGTTATTACAGTGTACTTTAGCGTTGAGTAAGAAAATATATTTCCCTAAATGAATGACTTTAGGTAACGAACAAAAAAAGTTTGAAATAATCGGAATTTTTGAGCGCCTCCTGCCTTATACAAACTGCTCGTTTTTCAAATTTACATCAATACATACTGCTTGTTTATTTGGGCTTCGTTAATGAGGGATATCGTCTAAGTGATAAAAACTTGTCCATTATAAACTAAGACTACAACTATCCATTCAACAGTTGATATCCATATCATTTAGCTATTCAGAATCCATTAGGGATATGATATACACTGTTTACTCCACAAAAATGTATTCAAGTTTGTCGTTTATTTCCTTCGGAAAATACAGTCAGATGCATGTATTTAGTTTAAAAAATTATAATTCTTACGTGTTTATTAATATATTAATATCGAGGGTAACTTCTGAATGAAAGATTCACCTCTCACTAATGATAAGAAAGTTAAAGCTGCATAGAGGATAATGTATACATCCTTATTGCTGTGGCCACCATATTGGGATTTTTAAGCGTCCCGTATTTCCGGTTGAATACGCACGAATACGAGTGCAAAAATATTCATAAATAAGGAGTAGATAGCTGATATATGTATGGCTGTTATTTTAATATTAACAATTCTTTGTATAATTTCAAAGGACAGTTTTTACATAATTTTAATTTCAGTAGTAAGCATTCAACAATTGGTAAATTTGTGTAGAAGTGAACGTTAATGTAATGTTCTGATAAAGTATCCTTTTGACGTGCTAAACTTAAAAAAGTATTTTAATATTGATATTTTTGATGCTGTCGTATCTTTTCCTAATAATCGTTTTTGATAAACTAAATATCAAATTTGTGATCATCACATTTTTATTATTATTTGTATAGTTTACTTATTATTTTTTAAAATTTACTTTGCAGTTTTCTAACACCTATTTGTTAGTTACTAGGAAGTAAAGTTGAAATTGAACTTTTATGGATTTCCTTATATAGATGCAAAATTTATGACCGTAAAGTCAATAGTGTGGAATGTTTAATATTTGTTCAAAAATGTAATCTAATTAGGTAATCGCAAATATCTTTGATCCGCTTGCAATTTTTCTACTAATTACTTCTGGTATAAAAATTACAAATTCAGTTAGTAAAATTATTAATGTATAAAATCTACTTTGCCTTTTTTTGATACCTACATGTTGCTTGAAAGCAAAGTTAAAATTGCATCTTGAAACTTTTATAACTTTCCCTGGATGCAAAATTGAAGACCATAGACTCAATACACCGGAAGATTCATTTTTTGTCTCAGCAAACAATTCTTGTAACCCACATGTAGCAAACCCGGAGTAAAATCTCATAACAATAATCTTGAAGAAAGTCATCCAACAATCTGGAAACAAATAACGAGATGTGACATAAATACCCACCAGAAACGAATCAAGTTGCAAAAGAACAATAGGCTATATATGATTACAACGTGTCGTCGAGCCATCGCGTAAAGTTTCAAAGTTTTTGTTTTTTCGTTGCTGCAGTTCGCTCATGATGAGCAAAATTGAAGCAAACGTCAAGGAGACGAAGCATGAAATCAGATGCGCGAAGAGGAGTCATTGAATGTAACTATTCGACCTCCATGTGCATAATAATTGCAAATAGATGTAAAAACGCCAGTATGGAAATTGCGTTGGAACCGAAGCACGGAAATAAAAAGCGGAAGCTTGACGCGCATGCTCGTTGAGTAACTGCACAACGGAATCGATTACATTGCGCGATTGGCGCGAATCGATCGATGGTAAAACGAATCAATGAAATGCGCATTCACTTGCTGCTGGTCGTCTTCACCGATGGCTCAAGTGCAGCGCAGCCGAGTGGAAGGAAGGCACGCGTCCGACGACGACGACGTCGACGACGACGAGGACGACGACGACCTAGTGCGGCAGTCGAAGAGACGACCCCGCGAACGCATACGCGATTCATAGCCGAATGTGCTAGAAAAGCCATCCGCATAGATTTGTTGAAGTCAGTCGCGTGTATCGCACGTCGTGGGCTGGTTCGTTGTTGGTTGTTGTTGTTGGTTGTTGGTTGTCATCCGTGCAAATATTCGCACATCGAATTCTGTCGTTTGTATCTACAACAAGCGTGGGTTGAATGTAGTTCTGTACTCTGCTTCATTCATTTTTTACTGATTGCACTCAAGCGAAACGCGTAGAAATATCAGATTGAGAGATATCATTGTGAGTAAAAATATAATTGACCACAAATATTTTCAGTTCATATTTTTTTGGAATATGTAAATTAACACTTTCAATTAAATTCGTGGAAATTGTAATCAAGATAAACCTCATTCACCAAATAAACATTGGATTGCCGAATGAATATTAGTGAAAATTCTGCTGCAATTTCAAGTATCTGATAACGCGTCAATGATATAAACACGTATCACGTATCAAACAAAAAGCAAATGTAAATCGATTGGCACTGCTCTTATCACTTAAATTACAATCATCAACATCGTATCGTGTCGTGTGGTTGCACCTCAAACCGTTCATCCCAACTAAACGTATAATTGGTTTAATAAATTGCAGTTAAAATCGGTGAAAATGTGCAAAAAAAGACGTTGATATATTTATTGTCAAAACCGGTCGAGTGGATTGTAAGCGGTTTTGGGTGTTTTCCGCGATATAGTGCATGTGATTATTCGAAAAGTGGTTTGTTCGTGCTTCTTTGGAATTGTTGCAATCAGCATGAGTTTGAATCGCGTGCATTTGCACGGTTTGGGCGAGCAGCAGAGCTGGGAACGCAGCGAATCTCCGCAGAGTCACGCGGGCAGCAATGCCACAACGGTATGTACCATTCAATGTCTAATTATTGTCATTAAATATATGCTAATTTATATTATGATTGTGCCATTTGCCGTTGGCGTCGTGATTGCCCATGAATTTCAATGATATGTTCGTATTAATTCAGGCCATATTTGCTGTTCGATGAGCATTGTTCGATGACTCACTGGTTTGTTGACGTTTAAAGGTTTTATCATGAATGTATCAACCTGCTGGTGTTCATATGATAATCTGCAAGGAAATTGGGATTTGCGAGTAATTAATAAATTGAATTAGTATAGTTCAAGTTCAAACTGTATATCGAAAATTTGGAAATTATTCTGAGATGTAAAATCTTACAATTTATTTAGTTTTTTTAATTATTAAAACAAAACCCTTCAATTTTTTGGAGCCCTTTGACATTCTCTACTTATCTCAATAATTTCAGAAACAAATTTACTGTAAATTAATCGATTATAACGCTATTTGCTAATTACCATATTATATAGCAAATTACATATAATGTTATTTCTTGTGCATTTTTAGTTTACTGATTAGTGAACTTTTTAAAAATGTAAAATTGTAGACAAATTAATTGCACGTCTGCAATTCAATTAAAGTTTTAGAATATTATTACATGTTGAATTTTACATATTATCTATGACTGTTATTGAAAGTATGAAATTGACAGCACGGAATATAGAAAGATTTATTAAAACACTAAAAGACTACCATTCTGTAAACTATTCGATTATAACAATTTGCTAACTACCATAACATACTAAAAGATAACACGATAGATAAATAATAAATAATACTGCAATATAAAATGTTACCTAATGAGCATTTTTAGTTTCCTAATTAGTGAAGTTTTCTAATTGTAAAATTATAGTCAAATTAACATTAACAAAATCAGTTCAATTAAACTTTTTCTTAGAGATTTTAATATGCTAAAATTTATTCTATTGTAATTATACTTATAATATCTTTCTATTTTTTATATATTTATATATAGAAATAATCTCGTAATGTCCAATTTTAAAAATTATTTATGATTCTTATTGGATTTATAAAATTAACAGCACAGAAAACAGAATAAATATTAAAACAAAAATCTTCGACTTCTACACGAATTTGGACCTGGTTCACTTATTTCATTGAGTTTCAAATCAAAACTATTCTAAACTACGTGATTATAATAATTATAATGAAATGGTGTAAGATAAAACGTTACCTTATGGATATTTTTAGTTTTGTAATTGGTAAAGTTTGCGAACTAAAGATTTTAGACGACTTAACGTACACAACCAAAATTCTGTAAAATTCTTTGGCAAATTTTGGAAATAAAATATAATTTCTATGGTAATAAAATTTATAATTTCTGTCTATTATTTGTACATCGCATTAAATGTAAAATAATTTTCATATGAAGTTTGTCTTTAGAAGCTGTAAAACAAGTAAAATATATTATCTATAATCATATAAATCGTTTATTGTATTTCTAACTTTTCACATAGCATCATATAATTCGGAAAATATTATGAAAGATGTAACTTTAATATTTATCTGTGGCTCTTATTAGATATATGAAATTAATAATAAAGAATACAGAATCGATTCAATAATTATCCCACTTTAAGATGAAATGTAGAGAAATTAGGGAAATTAGGGAAACTTAACATACACAACACCAAATCAATTTAACTTTTTATCGATAAATTTAAAACCTAAGATCTACGATTGTAGTTATATTCATAATTTCTTCTATTATTTTGATAAATATTTTTATCTCATTGCAGCATATAATCCAGTAGTTTTTCAAATTGATATTTGAAAATTGTTATTATTATTATTTGAATACTTCATTCTACAAGTGGGAAATATGAATACCTTTTATTCTACTTCTAATTGTAAGTAGGATGACAACTCGTAAAACTGGTTGCTATGGTTTCAAATATTTAAGTTATGAAAAACATGGTCATAATGTGTAAAGTCAAACAGGGTTTTGAAATTGTGATAACAATTTTGAAATTTGTAGCTTCTTTTCTCTAGGCAGATAGAAATTTTTTATCATATGTGTGCGAAACACGTGTGAAGCTACATCACAAGTTAATTGTGTTGCCTAGGGTCATATTTTTGAATATTTATTGTATGTATTTCTATTTTTTTACATGGCATCATAAAGAGATCTTACAAAATTTTAAATCTTCCAAGACGAACATGAGTGCATTCCATTTGTATCTCACATTCCAATACATTTTTTGGTAGAATAACGATATAATATCAGATAAATCCAAGCTGATAAAACTATGATATAGTGATAACTGATGTCTGGGATATCATTATTTAAAGAAAAATATAAAGAGAGAGCAGGTTGCATGAGTACGCATTGTGGAATTTTGATATTTACTAGTGAATCCACCTGTCGAATAATTGATACTTAGTTTGCGTTTGGTTGTTATTTTGTATGAAGGTAATCGCGCATACCGGAAATATTTCATAGAATATTTTGGTGTGCATTTTATATCCATCTACACGTCATGGTGAAATGATTGACTCTGACGGAAGTGAGTCTAATGCTATAAAACTTCATGGAAGCGCCCGCAGTTATGAAAGTAACTTTAGGCTTCAGGTTTTTTCCTTGTTTTTTTTGTAGACATCCAGAAATGTACGCATTTTTCCTACAGTAAAAATGGTTACTAGAACTAGAAAAGTACACAAAAATCAAACATGCACAACTTTTTTCGTTATATTACTTTAATGCATTATAAAACAATTCTGTAGCTGGTTATTAATTATTATTCACATTATTTCAAGTAATTATCTGTTATTCATCATAATAATTGAAAAAAGTTACTTTAACAATATATGAAAATATATATTTGTTTATATACATATATGGATAGTGAACCTAATATTTTTTAAATAAAAGGCGGCATATCATTTTTGGGAGTTCATGTATTTCATTTAAATCATGTTTCACTCTTTAATTTTCACAAATTACCATTCGAAAAATGTACTGCAATTTAATGATTCGACTCATTTCATCTCTTGATGTTTATTTCACTCCAGTTTATTCGTAGTTGTTGACACGAAATGTATGTTATTGCAATTTTAAACGATTATTTCAACTAATGATTTTAATTCCGCCTCGGTTCGCCCAGTTGCCTTTTCCTAACTATTAAATAATGCAACACGCACCTATCCGTATTTATTCATTACTGGGTTAAATACTTAATAAGTCATATACGTTTCAACTTATATGTATAGTGTTAGATGTATTTCATGAAAAAGATCAAATAATTTGGACACCTGTACTTGTAAATAATAGCAACAAAATTAGTTCATTTGGCTACAGATTTTAGGCAAATAATAGTTTTTAAATTTTCTTTCATTGACATAGAAGAAAATGTTGGTCAATTAACTTGTTTTAAAACACTCAGTACAATCAATAAACACGGGCTTGTAATTTGTGCGTAGCTATTACATGTGTTCGTTAACTACAAAATTAGTATTTATTGCGCGATCAATCCTTGTTACAGCTAATAATATTTTTAAAGAATGACCACATCGTAGAATTAATATGGATTGATAAATATAATATTAGAAGTAATAATAAAAGTGCTCTAATTACAAGGAAAAGGATATGAAACATGACATCGAATAAATAGGAGCCAATAACCTTTAGTGAATTGTTTTTACAGTTATCACTTACAAATTTGAAAAATTTTGAGACCTTTTTGAACATTTATTTATTTTCAGATGTGCAAACTTTTGTTTTAATATTAATATATAAAATGAACAGAATAATTGTAATCATAGAACATGTGTATTTGAATAAAATCTCTGACTTACCCAAATGAACAATTAATTGACAACAAGGCCAGAAGCATTTTTTGGTGGAAATTTGATAATGTCTGAATGCTAATGGAATTTATAATATATTCACTACAGCGAATTTATAGAACCGTTTAAATCTGGATTCGACTTGTTGAGAAAAAAATTTAATTAGGAAATTTGTACCAAAACTTTGAGATCTAATTCTCCAATAACATTGCATTTGAAACAGAAGCAGAACTACAAAAATTTGTCGCTATCCGAAATTTTATTTTCTGCATTCTCATGAATTTGGCTTTGTTTACTTTCGTGAACTCCCGCATTACGTATATTTTACTTTTTAATTTACGAAACTTACGCGTAATGAAATTACAAATTGAACTAATGATAAATTCTTAGAACAAAAAGTACCTCGAATTTTAACCTTGTTTGATTACTAATCGAAAATTCCATGTTCCATTATGAAATTCCTTCATATCAGGTATAGCGCAACAGTCATAGTTTCGAAATTTAATCATCATTTTATAGTAGATGTAATTATGCATAGAATATAAATGTCAGGCTTAGGATAACTGCGAGTTATAAATTCTCTGAAAGATACACTCAACGTATTGGAATATCGGTGAAAGTCATCTTGGTAAAAATATTCAATAAGTAATTTAATTGGTTCTTAATTAATTAATGATACATATCTCCTTGTTAAACTGTACAGTTCTTTGACGTTTTATTGTGTGAAAAGAATAATGAAGACAGTAGAAAGTGTTTGAAAATAAGATTGCAAGAATTTTTATCGTTATCGTTATTTTTTATTTATTTTTTTACTAATTGTCAAATCATCAAGGTTTTTTGTAATAATTAAAATTTCATTTCTTACTTTTACATCTTCTGATGTTTGCTTTCATACTGAAAAATCTCTGTAAATTATTTCCTCGAGAATTTGTATTACTGATAGTTTATCAATTTGCTGATATTTCATAATTTCCTAGTTTCTTCTATTTTCAATCAAGTTGTAAATTTCTAAAAAATTTGCCTCAATTTCCATATTAAAAATCAGCAATTTGGTTTTTATATGTTTTTATGGAATTAAAAGATTGAGGACGTTTAATTGGTAAACCAAAATTTATTTCGAAATTTGAGATACCATGACATTCGCTTTTCAATAATTTTCAAGAATCAAACCGATGAAAAATCAATTTTTTGTTTATTATGTGCCGAAATTTTTTTGATAATAAATTACATTATTTATTTTTATTTACGTATTTGTAATTGTCGTTTTATTGTTTATTTTCAATAATTACATGAAAATTACTCATTTGTAAAAGCAAATGTGATAACTGTTAATATCTTTGAATTTCATTCATTTTAAGATAAACGTTGATCAACTTCAAAAAGGTTAGAAACAAAGTATATTTATTTTATTATTTTTCCATAATTATAAAACTATTCTTCGATAACCATAAAAATACATTTATTATAATTATAACTATTCATATAGTATGTAGATTTTTGTTTAAACTGCAAGAGAGTTTATTATACAATTGCTTTTACCTTCAAATAACATCTTCGTTACATGATATTATCGAAAGGTTACCAACTCTGCTAACAATACAGTACGTCCAATAATATATACATTATAAAAGTACAATGAACTTTACAATTCTTCATTTTTCAATGTAGGTTCCAAACAAAATTCAACAATTTTAACAATACTCTGTTGATTTCCCATGAAACATTTTGCTAAATTATGGCAAAAAATCTGTGTGTAATTGAATACTTTCTGGTGTATGTATATGGCAATGAACGTGTTGAAATAATATGGAAGCAAATGTCAACCGTGATCAGTTGTAAAGTTGATGGGATTGGGTATGTGGAAGCCTAAATGTCTGCACGACATTTGTAAATTTACACTGTCTTCACACATAATTTATTGTCTGTTAAATAGTATCAAGTTTATCGTTGCCAAATCGTACAAGTTAATGGATAAATTAGTGTTAAAATCAACCTTGAAAGTATATGTTTTCTAGAAATATTAATACTTATATTACCTGTATATATAACCTGTATTATGAAAAAGTATTTACATTAAATGAGGTCAGGGAAATAAAAATACATTGTTACGAGAAAATGTAAAGATGTTTTTATTTTAAACTATCTATGTTACAAAGCCCTTGTTTACTTTGCAATATCACTAAAATTTTTAAATTGTTTGTAGTACTATAACATTTTTAGTTAAATCTACGTGAATTTTCACCATGTGAAAAATACCCTTTAAAAAAAATTAAAATGAAATTGATGATGTGCAAGAATGAATAATTTATAAATAATATACTCTCTAATAATAATACAATACAATCCACCTGAATCGCTATTGTCAATAGAAATTAGAACGTTTTAATAGTTTTGAAGATAGAGGATGACAACAGTTTTGGAGCATTGTGTCAAGGTAGAGAAGCTCTAATCGTTCATTTCCGTCTGGTAGCTAATAAGTAATAGACTATAGCGTTCGTTTTTTTTTTGCTTCGCGAATAAAATGCGCCGTTGACCTAGTTTCATTCGTAATCAGGTACAAATTGAATTTCCAGTATGCAGCTTAACATTAAACCTACACAGAAATACTTTTTAAGGTTGATGATTGACAAAATTCAAATAAATTAGAGATATTACGAATTAAACTATTCTATCAATTTAACAATTTAATTGGAGTAGATTATACAAAATATGTTCCAATTAAAATTGAAAAAATAAGTACCTTTTAATGGAGTTGAATTCCAGTTTTATTAGTAATTTCTCTGATTACAACATTTGAAACTTTGAGCATTATTATTTTATAAAAAAGAATAATATGTACATTATGAAACGAAAAACGTTTTTTTTTGCAATTTTATGGAATTTTACAAAAAAATTAACGAAATTTACAAAAAAAATATACAAAGAATGTAAAAATGTGTTGAAATGAAATAATATCAGTTCAAACATTCATTAAATTGATCTGATTAAAAAAGTAAAACTTATCATTTTGAAATTACTCTTTATTATTTAAATACAATTTCAACGAGGAAGATGAATGTAAAAACAAAAATTAAAATGTTCCTCCTCGACCATTAAATAACATTGAAACTGCAATCTGGTTAATTTTACTTGATGTTATTGGATTTGTCTTTCATTTTAAAGATTTATACATATTCTGGTATGAAAGGTTAAACATTTTTGGAGATAAATCAATTTTAAGTAATCATATCGCTAAGAAAGCTAAGAAAGAAAAACACATCTTTAAAAGACCCACTTGAATAATCTCGAGTGGTTTTTGAATTTCAAAACGTTGATTCCAATGGATATGTTTTCTTTATAACACAAGCATCTAAATCTTGAGGAAAATGTATACAAGTGTGGTAAACCTCACAATCAGTCAAACGTCACACATGCATTTTATATGTCTCCACTTGAGGTATGATAAGAACATTCAAGATATGACTTCAAGACGTGAAGATACTTAGGAATAGAAATACTACGGTGAAATAAATATATTTTTGCTTCATTATATAAAAATTTTAAATAAAAAATTAATGGTTTAAGTTAAAAAGAACATAAATCACAACTTCTTCGTTATAAATTAATAATTAAAAACATACACAAAATTTTGCTGACTTGATAAATTATTATTATTATTATAGTGCTGCACGTGACGAATAAATAAGCAATTGAAGATTTATGACACCAACGGCAATTACCTGCAGGTACTTATTTATTGCATTTTATCCATAAACTTGATAATATTTCTAAAGGTAACATATAATGCTATTAGATGTATGCTAACGGTAATAATATATCCATAATTGAAGTTCAATCATCCACAAACATGAATATGATCATTATTTATTATTGTTGTTCTAAAGTATATTTACAATTAGTACAATATGTCTGCTTGTTTAAGTAATCGAAGGTCGAATAATGGAATGCTTGCATTTTTATTAATATTTACATTTGAATATAAAACTCGGTTGTTTTGCCACTTTCTAATTTCATAAAAGACATGTATTAAAGTTTTATGCAAATATTTAAAGACACTCGATTGATTAGTATTTTTGAAGTTTTTAGTGTATGCCCTTTAAATTTATCAATAATGGAAATGTATTCATAACAAATTAAAATGGAATTAAACGAGTTGAAAAGTTGAATGCAGAAGAACTAAGAAGAAATTGAGATGAAATGCTTGAAATTTTCCTTAGAATCTCAAATGTTCTATGCAATACAAATATTTTCTATTAGATTAATATTTTTGTAATGTGCTCTAGTCTAAATTTAATTTTTTTTTAAATTAAATTTGATGTGAAAATAGTTTTTTCAACTTTAAGAATTGCATATAGAAGAATTATGAAGAATCTCAAAAGTTTTGTAAAGTACAAATATTTTTCTGCAAGTTTTTTGCAAACATTTAAGGACACTCATTTGATTAGTATTTTGTAGTATTTTAAGCTATTTTAAGCTATAGCTTAATGGCTTTTAAATTTATCAATGAAGAAGAATTATTCAAAGCAAATTAAACATTAGGTTAATATACTTTTTGTCTTGAAATTTGCTATGAAAATTTACAGATTTCTTTAGAATCTTAAAAGTTTTATACAATATAAATACAAAGTGTAAGTATAAGTAGATTAGTATTTTTGTAGCCTTTCAGGTTAACTTTCAGTTTTAAAATTTATCAATGGGAGAGAATTATTGATAGCAAACTAAAATTTTGGTAAAAATATTTTTTTCGGCATAAAAATATGCATGCATAAAAACTCAACTAAAAGTTGAATCGAAAATGTTCTATACAATACAAATATTTTCCTATAAATTTTATATTTACATTTAAGGGTACTCATTAGATTAGTGTTTTTGTAATCATCTGTCATGTATTTTTAAATTTAATATTAAAGGAGAATTGTTCATAACAAATTAAAATTGACAAAACCGGAATTTTTTGACTTGAAGAAGTTGCAAGCTGATAAAAAAATAATGCTTGAAATCTAGATTTTTTAAAATCTCAAAACGTCTGTATAATACAAATATTTTCTAGAAGTTTAATGCAAATGTTTAAAGACACTTAATAGATATTTTTGTAGTCTTATAAGTATTTATGTTTGCCTTTTAAATTTAACATCGCAGGAAAATATTTCAAAACAAACTAAAAATGAGATGATTGTATAGAAAATACTTGAAATCCAGATTCCTATAGAATCTCAAAAGTTTCGTACACTACAAATATTTTTCTAATGAAACAATTGACTCATAAAACTAAAGTCAATAAGATTTTTATCAAAAACTACGTTTTAAGTTTTAAGTGCGTTTCGTATCAAGAAATAACATTAACTAGTCATGTTAGACGGAAATCATAAATACTCTCACCAGTTGAGTAATATAAATGTAAACATTCTCCTGCACAGTTTTACTATCACTAAGCTTAAAATTAGTGCTACAATTAAATGAAAATATCTAGTACTGCATCTTTCATACTCTTTGATATAATAAGTTTAGGAACTACTTTATACTATGTTTAAAATAGTGCTAACAGTGATAGTGCAAATCAAAAACTGGCAAACAGTATACATGTCACAAATTCCGAATGTTTCGACTTATAATGATTGCAAATGGCTATACAATGTTATAAAGGTAAATAAGTAATACGTAATCGAAGCGTGTCATATTAGCGAATAGCTAATTAAAGTTTTATTATAGCTATTAGCAAAATATCCACAAAACGAGAAAAACCTTATAGTCGATTTACTGATGTGGAAAATTTATACGTTAAGTGTAAATAATTTGGTACTCCCTGTATAGCTGACGTGTGATTATGTTTGATGATGGTGAACAAATACAGAATGCAAGGTACCAAGGTATGTTCAATGTTTAGTGACTGCAGTCGTTGTTCAGCTCTAAAGTTAAACACGTCTGAATTCGAACATTTCGTGCAGTTCTCTCCGTTATTGCGTATGCGGACATTAGTTTCCACCAGTTTTCGTGATTAATTTGCGCAAGTGCTGGTGATTCCAGAGAGAGTTTTGATTTGCAGAGCAACAGTGTGCTTTTGTTGAGTTCTGTATATTTAGGTAATTAATTAATTTCGAACTTGTATTTTATAAATATAATGATATAGTTTTGGATTTTTAGGAAATTAGTCAATGTTTAAATCTTTAATCGTACATCTCTCCATGATTATTAGTTTGTTAAACATAATAATTTACCTCATATGTAAGAAACGCCATTAGGTTTGATATTTCAAACATTTTAAAATCGCATAAAATTGGTTCTGACTATAAATTGGTAAAAATGTAATTTACCTTTTGTGGAAATATAAATAATCCAAAATAAAAATCAAGTTACTAAAGTTATTTTCGTTTAAACAAAAATTGAAAATCAACAAAAAATTTTTCGTTTCATTCGCAAACAAGTTTTTAAAATCATTGTTTATTAGGTAAATTATCATTCTAAATTGTATTTCATTTTATAAATTGGATAAATGTTTGCTTTTCATATTCGATATTGAGTCGAAAAACTTTTCTCGATACATTCCTACGCAACAAAATCTGAAACATTTATCCAATAATGTCAAAAAGAACTCTGCAATTACTGTTAATAATTTACTTAATATATAAAGAATGCAAAAAAGTTTGATATTTGAGATACTTTTAGCATCTCAAATTTTAATTACCATTTGAGTCATGACAATCTGAAGAATTTAAAAATGTAAATAATACAAAATAAAATTCAAATTGCTTAAGTCAGTTGTTTAAACAAAAATCGAAGATTAACATTGATTTAAGTTGCGTTTTAGTTGCAAACATATTTCCGAATTAATTCTTTGTTAGGTAAATTATTATCTGGATAAATGTTTGTTTTTCATATTCAATTTTATTACCTATAAGGAGTTTGTCAAGAAAAATACCTGCCAGGCAACAAAATCATATGAGAAACATTTACTCCATGAATTTAAAAGCAATCGAGGAATTACTTTTGAATACTTTTAAGGGAACGATTTCAATTTTTTTCTTTATCACGGATTTTCGTTTTATTTAATTTGTAAAGGATGTCTAAAATCGTATTTATAATTTGATTATGGATAAATGAAGACAGGAATCTGTGACAAATGACAAATAGAAATACGTTGAATCGGTCAAAAATTAGTATAAGAAATGTTTGTCACCATTAAAAAACAAAAACGTGTTATAGTTAAATATGTTCAGTCTTTGCTTAATTTGTCTATTTTAATTCTTAAAGATTAATTTTCAACAATTTAACAAATTACATAAGTTCTTCTATGTTTGAAATGAGTATTGATATCAAAAAAACTTAGCAGTGGATCTAATCATATTAAGTAACTTGCGTTGCCTTATTTTGCTATCATACAGTTATTTTATTCCTAAACAACAAAATTATAGGACTATTAATTTGTTATAAATATTCGTAACTATTATCTTCTATAACAGGCGTTGGCAATCTTTTTTTGGTCGTGGGTCAAAATCAACCAAGATGGGAGTATTAAAGAAAAGTTTTAAATATTATACTGGATTAAAATTTGGTATATTTTATACTTTACTTTTGGGACTAACATGGGTCACTTGAATTTACAAAATGGGTCATTTGGTGACCCTTGTACTGTAATAAAAAAAACGCAATTTCCTTAAAGGACAATGTACGATTAAATTCAGCGAAAGTGGCTTCTAGATGGTATTTTAATAGGCTTTTACTGTTCCTTACAAAACTTATTAAATGATAAAACCTTCAATGCTAGTAAGCTAAAGAGTCAGGTAAACTGTTGAAAATATTTTTTACTTCGAAAAACAAGATTTTTCAAGAAAAAAATTAAATTACTAAAAAGATGGGAGAAATCTATTGATGGAGAATTTGTTGGATTCATAATAACTTAATATAAAATTATCTGATAAAAACACTTAAGATTCGAATATATTGATATCCTATAATTATTTATCTTTCATTGCAGGTGACACCAGGACGAGTAGTGCTCTTCGGCGACGACTACAAACCAAAACTACTGAAGAAAGCGCCGTCGATGCGCGCCATCAAAAATTACAATAACATTTCAACCGATGACGCAACGACTGAAACTTTTGACAATTTATCGTTTCTAACTGAAGAAGAAGCGTGCCGCACGTTCACGAGGAACAAGAATAAGATGAACAATAACAATCATTGTAATAACGGCAAATTGTTGGAAGACGTCGTCTTGCCGCACGTCCTTGTGCCTGGTCATATCTATACCAAAGAAGATGAGGATTACCACACCATGAATTCGCGAACTTCTCGAGGCTCCCATTCGGTGATGAGTTCTGCAACGGATTTGCACGGCGAAGAGTTAGGCTCGACTGTTAAACTAATATCACCGAAATTGCAAGAGGTAAGTTACAACATCCTTTTCCCCAAATTGTAGTACAATAACTATATAATTGCATTTCTATGCCGAATGCCAATAACTTTATCTGGAATATTTCCTTATCGAAATGAGTCATTTCAAATCATTCGAGAACAATACCATTAAATGAGGTAATCATGCATACTTGGGAGTATAAATACACATTTGTAATCATAATTAAAGCGAATAAATTGATGATGCTCAGATGATTTAATTTTCAAGGTATTTCATTCAATAAAATATCTTGTGAATCAGAAGATTTACAAAATTCGCATCCGGTGTGAAAGGATGAATGTTGAACGTCATTGAGATAGACCAATTATTTAACAGTATAATTGTAGGCAAGTTCGCAAACACCAAATTAATTTTATCATATTTTTAGTGGAATTTTGAATGAAAATAATGCATTTGTTTCGTAATCATACATATATCTGTTGATCGCTCCCTCTTATTTATTAATTAAAAGAAAATGATTAGGAATGATACATTTAGCTTGACATTAGTGGCTTCAAAATATGTACGTTGTGTTGTCTATAGACATTCTGTTTAACAATTGCATTAATTTTTAATTTTTACAAGTAACAGTTTTGGTAACAGTACATTTTACTAGTAAGTTAATTAATTTGTGGATTACCATATTGAAATATTTGTTTCTGTTCGAAAATTATTTTTGAGTGAGATTAATATTATCTTGAATTTCTTTTAATCAATGTTTACATATTAAATGATTATTGCCAGTTTCCAGGGCTTGAATATACATACATATTGTTTATTGGCATCTCTGCGCAATAAGGTTACATTTACATTGTGTGTATATTTGCGAAGTTTGAGCCCATTCGGTATATAAATGATAATAGAGTCTCTTTGTTTGTAATAGTAATTGTTTTATTAGTTGTATTGTTTGAAGATAAGCATCATAAAGAAATGATAATATAATTAGTTAGGTGCGCGAGATTTCCTCACAATATGTTTACTTATTTGTTATATATGCTATATGTAGATATAAAATAATTAATTCATTTTATCTAAAAGTAGGAGAAATGAATACTGTTCAATTTACTTATGACAAAAATGGGTGACAACTTACAAAATAAAGTGCTGGTTGTTAATGTTACAAATTATTTAAGGTTTGGAAATATTGTAATAATGACGATTTATTTGTGTCATTTGACATATCAGAAATAGTGGTGGCAAATTTGATTTTTATAGCTTCTTGAGCCAATAATAATAATAATAAATGTATTTTTGGTTATCGACCGAACATGGTCCTTCCTATACACAAAATTATACAAAAAAAGATAATTACAAATATGTTAAAAGAAATAAACTTACATACTTAAGTTGAACATTGAACAGTTATATTAAAAATATAATAATTAAACGTATATACGTATAAGTCAAAATTCATTTTTAATATGGTACAATAATTAAGAATTCTTTGCGCAAAGTTCCAAGAGCGTAACAGTTGGGATTTAGTATTTAGAAATGTTTGAGCTTCATTTTCAACACATTTCTTCAATTATTTTCATGTTTGTTAGATTCTTTATGAATTTCTTCTTGGACCATTTTACCAACTTTTTGCAAATGTATCCAAATGTGTGCAAAATGCCATTTAAACTCCTGAAATTTCTGACCGATGCATTTATAACTTTGATTTCTCACACTTATAATCTATTATAATAGATTATAATAATAATTATTATATAAACCTGATAAATTTATTTCTTAAATAAATATAAATCTGCAGCAGAGTACAATCAATTTTAAAATTTAAAAGACAATATCTGAATCACTAAATTGTATATTTTTCAGAATACATATATAGATTGTCAGTTATGTTTATTGTATATTTATGCGAATCTGGGATATCGTGTTTTTACAATTTTCAAACCATCATTTTAAGACGATGTTTTTTTAATGAAACGGCTTTAATGAAATGTGTGTTATTTGTAAAAAAACTTGCATCGTATTTACAAGCAAAATAAGTCACGTACTATATTCAGCAAATTTGAGAAATTATCCTTTAATTATGACTAAAATAGATGATAACTCACGAAATAAAGGACTTGCAACTATAGTTTATTTAAAGTCTAATATGTTGTGCCCAAATAAACAAAATTATAATGATTTACTAGAGACATTTGAGTTCTTCGAATATTTTTCACAAAACGCTGAAGAAATGTGTTATAATGTTTAATAAGTACGTCAAAATTCGTAAATGTTGTGTATCAACTTTTTACATTTTTACATTTCTGTCAGTAATAATGTATTTCTCTAAACCTCTACTTTACATCCAACACATTAATTTTTCCGACATTATTATATTTCATTTCGAAATATGTTCATTTTCAGAATCTTTTAAATTTATCAAAATAACTATACCAAAATAACCTTGAACATAATATATTAATTATACACGTGTATGATATAAACGATTGCATTACATTTGAAGTGTATATAATTGGATGTGATTTCTGAGACCTTACTTGAAGAAATCTTATAGAAACCTATTATAAATTGTTGCATCGTTCATCTTGCCCAATTACAACTAATGCCTTCATTCATTCATGTTCTTTGAAAGTAAAATTATTTCACTATACACAATACGTTATGATACAAAGCACATTAACTATATTAACTAACTGTGTGTAATAATGAAACATTGGTGTTCCAATTGTAACTAATATATATCTGCTAAAATATAGAGATTTAATTGGGAAGCTTCTCATAGATAGATGATTGTCATGTTCAAATTGCTAAAATTTGCGCAATTTCGCTAGTTTTACACTATGTGAGGGTATCTCATTCTTTTGTTTCCAAAATATTAAATTTTCGGTGGGTTAACGTAATCATAGTTAGACCAACGAGTGTCTTCCTTCAATATTCTAGAAGATTTTATATGTCAGTCTTGTTTGGTCGATACGCGAGTTAACATTGAGTGGCACAAAAGTGAAATACCCCAACATTTAGAAACTTAACTTACTTTAATATTTAGTTTAGTTGAACTAAATACTAATTAGAATTTACTTTTATTTTAATCGATTTAACTACCAATTTAATCCAAGTAATTATCATAATTTGGAAAGTAAACATTCATAGCTAGTTTACTAATTGTAAAATTGCATTTCCGGGTAAAATACTTGTCTACAGGTCACTTTGCGAATTATTAATATTCATCTGAGGACTTATTTACGCCGTGTGAGCACATCTTTAATTGCATTGCTTCGACGCTCAGTATTTGCATGCATCATTTATTCAAGTACACTTACAACTAAAAATACCATCCATGTCCAACGTTGTTCGCTCGTTACATGTGTTTTCAATTCGAATTCGTACCTGAAGGTTAGATTCAGCCAGTGCACGTTTTGCTTCGTCCAGTGCATATCGTGACGATATAAATATTTATTGATTGCTAGTTTGGTCTAATGAATATTATCAAACGAAAGGAAAATAGACAACAGCGTTGATCAAATGAGCTCACGCGACTAATTAGTGATGTGCGGTATGTAGCAGAGACAAGATGATCAACATTTAAAAATGATCATTATCGTCATGATCAACATGTTCATTGATGTGTTGACAACCAAGCCGGAACTGCCATTAGTGTTTTGAATCTGCTTGTGAATGATAATTGTTGGTGAATCAGAATTGTAAATAACAGTTTATTTTGTGAATTGTTTTGAATTTATATATTGATCGGGGAATAACATTTTTGTTTCTTATAACTACTGTAAAAATAATAACACAAGTGAGTGAAATTCCACAACTGCATTTGGATATTTTTTTTCATTCAAGGAAGACGATGAATAATCAGGTATTTTTAAATTACATATTTTTCATTGAGAATCTGAAAATTTGCAAATTTATAGGTATATACAAATATACATTTTACAATTTGCTTTGTAACAAAATGTTAATGTCTTACAAAATGATAAATTTGCATAGAATCTGCAAAAACAAAATTCTTTTGTTATGTTGTAGTTGATAAACATGTTCACAAATACATGTTTTTTCATAAATGTGGACTGATTCAAATCCAATTTTGTTTCTGCACATGTTTTCCACAATTTTCAACTCCGCATAATTAGACTAAAATACTTACAATTAACTAAAATTATTACACTAGAAACCCCAACAAAAATTTAGAAAAAACGTTGCATTATTGAAAAAATATGCAACACAGCTTACAAGGTATTCTGACAACTTGGTTCCTTTATTCATGTTGTTTTGTACTTCATGGAAAGGAAAATTGATTTAGTGATAATGTGCTAAATAAAAGTTATAAATATTAGCAGCTCACTTCTCGAATGTGTTAATTACATCTATAAAATAAAAACTCAAAGTAAAATAAAACTCCCAATTTCAAAATATAGTTCGTTATTCTTCCATGCCATTTACCAAATCTTTATTTATAGTTTATAGTTTTTCATATAGGAATGATTTATATTACGCATATAAATTGTAAATGTAAATTGACAAATTCAAGTCTTATAAATTTAATCCAACTTTAAGGACCAAATCTACATTATTTTTATGTTATTAACGAAAAGTATACAAAATTATATAATATCGATAAAAATGTTCCTTAATTTAATCAATTCCAATTTCCCTTGTTAGTTAAAAAAATTTGATTTCAAAGTTTGTGACTATTTATTTATCACCTGTTTCAAAATTGACAATAAATTATGAACCAACTACACTTTTAACTATTGATTCTTTTGCAATTCACTAAAGTATGTGAATATTTCTTAACTTTACTTTCAGTTTCTTTCTACAATTACTAGTATTATTCATACAATGAAGATTCATCCATTGATATTTATAGCTAATCAGGACTTGATTGAAAATTAATGCTACTTGTTAATCAACAATAGCGTGATTAGAAAATAGTTGAAGTTTGTTCAGGTTGTTTCTGTCTATGTTTATTTAACTGAATATGTTGTTACGACGAGATTTTTTGCAATTATTATTCCAATCGAAAGAATACCGATGTAATCATTTGTTTATTTGCATTTTACTTATGTGTGAGAATTCACACATTAAAAAGATAAAATTGAAGCAGTTGTTATTTGCGATTCAATAGTTTTGCAATATTCGTTTGTTTGAATACTTGATTGTCATGATTGTCTGTCCATTAAAATTTATATTCACGGTAGTAATGAAAATTACCTTGAAAAGCTTATATTTTGAATTTGAAAAAAGTTAATGAAATTAGTTGAATGTGTAATTGGTACATAGAACCAAAACAGTGGCTCATAATTTCGAGAGATCTTTATAGAAGTACTAAAAAACCGAACAAGTAAGAAAAATGTAGGAATTTTCGACTTCTATTTTTACACAATATAGAAAATTAATGGGAAAAATCACTATTGTGTGAAACTATGGTTAGTTATGGCTACGTTTTTACTATTGTTTCCACGTTTCTGTCGAAAATCTATTGTGTAAGATTATATAATCCAACTGATCATTGTTTCAGATAAACTTAATTTTGACAAGGCAGCAAGTAAAAATTGCCAATAATCATGGATTTCATATATTTCTCATTTTTGCATACTTCTTTTTCTCCAATCTTGAAACAGTCTTTTTATCATTGCTTAATTTTACATATAACAAATATTGTCATTAACATTGACATATAATTCTCATTTTTATTTATTAATTCCATATAATTTCACATATTTCAAGGGTATTTTTTGTCCATTTGAAATGATATTAGCATTAGTTTGAAATGATTAACTTACTTACTTATGATGAAAGTTGTTGTGACAATTTTACCAGTAGTAATAACCTAGTTTCAATTCATTTTCTAAATACATCGAGAAAATTAAGCAAAATATCTACAAACTAATAAGGCATCTATTTGTAGATGCTTTCAGTTTTGTTATAGCTGTAAATTGGCGTGAGAACTAAAATATAATTTTGTACGACGTAAATGATTGCTATTATTAGATTATTAGTATTACTTTATCAGAATAATTCGAATTGGTAAATAATGAGCCATTTAATTTCGTAGGGAATAAAATTCTGAAAATATTATAGAGAACAATAAATGAATTATATAACAATGTCGAAATTACATTTTCAGTGGAAAGCAATAATTATCTTTTATTACTTCCAAGAATTATTTCTTGGTCATTAATCTAAATATTTATACATCAAAATAAGAGACGTATTCACAAAAATTTCTTTATTAAATTCATTAGATCACTAAATTGTTGATATCAACTACTATTGTTTTAACTATTTTTAACTATTTTTGTACTTTAAGCCTTTGATGTCTAAATTATTGCTTCCAAAATTTTCATTTAATTCAAATTCAAGTCGATATAACCGGTTTTAGACTATAAATAATTAGAAATAGGTGCCTAAATTTGTTATCATATCGCGTCCGAATCAGTATTGAAAACACAAATCAACACAAAATCAAATATCATCATTAATTGGACAAGTCTTTCGATTCATTTTTTAATTGCCAAAAAATGTGACCCAAAAGTTATCAAATGTTTAACTATCGTTATTTGCAAGAATAAATAAGAAAATTGGGGTTTCTAAGTAATTTATCTTATTTGAAATTAACTTCAAACCAATAGAATCTGTGCTATATTATAAAATATTGTTTGCAAATTAATTGTCAATTTTTTGAAAATATAGTGCATAATATTCTTAATAATATAATATTCTTAAAAAGAGAAAATGACCAATGGTAGGTATTTTAATTTCTCCAATAAAATTATGACCTGGCAATTTGTTGCACATAGTACATATATTAAACATAATAGTAATTAATTATCCTTAAAATTACTTAAAAAAATAGGCAGAATTTGCCTGCATCTTGAATTATTTCCCAGTTTATGACTCCATACAATATATAATCAAGTTGCAACTGCTCGTTTGTGAAATATTAAATAATTGTTCGTCTATTATTACATTCTCGAAAGAGGAATATTCTTTAAACTTAAACAAGTAAAAATCGCTATACTTGCACAATTACTGCGCATGACTTATTACATTGAATACAATCATTTTAATCACATTATTAACATCAAAAGATACTACTGTTATCTTGAACATATGCACAAGAATTCAATAAACGCAACAATCTCAAGCAGAACATTTATATTCAAGCGTAATAACTGTACCTTCTCCCATTTGGACTCAAAATTGCAAACAAACTATGTTCTTCGTAACAAATTAAACATACGAAAATGTCACTTCCATTTATGAAATTAATATGTATGATTATTATTAATCACTCCGATTTTAACTGTTATAAACAATTTGTGTAGCAATAAAGTCCGAGTTTCATTAACGCCAAAATTAGGAGCTTGGTTAGAATGAATTTTGATTAATTAATAAATGTTCTTATATAATTACGGCATTAATGGGTTCAAGAGTAAAATCAGCGAGTAAAACAGAAAATGTTCGTATTACATCATACTAATTGGGTGCAAGCAAGTTATGAATAATTTATGCGTTCCATTTGAATGCAGATGATTTTGTTTTTACCCTTTTCAGTTATGTTTGTTGGTCGTTTATGCATATTTCGGGTGCATTACCCTTAAGGTTAATGTATCAATTATCAAAATTATTATTTGTGAATAAAATATGTATATCTATGCGCGTGTGTTTACAGTAGTTAAGTTTCGTTTTGCATCAGTTCATTTCTTTGCCAATTACATATAGGAATATGAATAATTGTACCAACAACTTTCTGGAAATGATCAAAGAAGTAAAGATATTTCTAGCCAATTAGGGAACTTTTATTTAAATTAGTAAATGTAATATTCGCTTCCAAGATTTTGACCATTTACAGGCGAGCGATCTTTTCAAATGGTGTGCAATAATTTTTTTAATGGCTTAAATTTGTATTAAAGAAGATATTATTACCAAAACTCACTGATATACCGAGTGATACAAGAAAAACTATCTAAGCATTTGGTGATAGGCAACTTTTATACAATTGATTAGTGAAATTATTTTTGTGATAATTTTTGAAAGGACTTTAAAATTATTTATTGTCATATCTATAATCTCATTTTATATTATTTTCAATATACCCTTAAGGGAGCACTTTAAATATACAAGGTATTGGAAGCTTCAAAATATGTATAAGGAGTTGTCTGTAATCATGATTATAACTGGACTACATTGTAAAATTTAAATCCTGCAATATTTTATCCTAAGATAATGAAAATTTTATACAATGTAAAGAATGAATTTCAGATAATAGATTATGTAATTCTTAAGTCTTTCTCAAATTTAATCTTCATCTCTTCTGTTTCCTGGATTTTTCCTACAGTTACATATACGTTTACATAATTGCATATTATTAAATTTACTCAGATAAATAAAGTAATAATAGTTAATTTTATTATATTTTTAGAAAACAATTGAACAGAGTAAAATGAACCATCAAAAACAGAGTTTTGGTAAAGGAGTAATTATTAAAAAGAGTTTGTTTAAATTTTAAAGAGGGCTTTTTATAAGATCATTCAAGATATCTACTTATAATTTCAATGTTATATACTATTGAAATTTATTATTAATTAATGCAAAGGCAAACATTGCGGTAATAATTTTGCTTTTATTTATTTTTATTTAAATATCAGAGTTAATGGAATCTTTAGCAAAAAGGATTTGCAGGATTAATTCTAATTTTATTACGGGCATATGTTCATTAATCTTCTATCTGCATAATAGTGACTTAATAAATAGTTAAAATATAGGAAAATTGTTTTAACATACTAACTTATTTTTAATTTGTATTTTTTGATTATTTCCTTGCTAATATCTTATCTGCAAATTCTTCAATTACATATGATAAATAAAATTAATTCAGATTTCCACCGTATTTCGAATGATGAATTAAAATAAAAAATGACGTTTCATTAAAAATTATTATTATTGTGATATTTTGGGAAATGGAAGAGATAAAGGGGATATATATAAAGTACTCGAATATTATTTAGCATTCTTATTAATATTTACACTAAAGATTTCATTAAAGATTAATAATCATGTATCTAAATTAGTCATAATTCCAAAATGAAATATAGGTTCATGGAATCTGATATTCTTTATACGTACATTATTTTAATATTATGATTAAGAAAACGAAATCTCTACGAATGTGATTTTCTTCCCATAAAATAATGAAACTTTCTATTACATCTAGAATTATCAGCATTATAAATGTAATTTTCCTTCCAGTATCAACAACCTCAAATATCATAAAAAATTAACAATTGCAACATGTATTAAACATTGTTATTAATTAATATCCGCATAAATTCGACATTATAAAAACAATGGATACAATTAACACGTAACGCAGCAATCGCTTCACAAATGAATAGATTTTCCCGTCTTTCGCATTTAGCACTATTGAGTATAATGCAATATTCAAGTCGTTCTTATTGCATTTCGATGTGAATTGAATGGAATGGCCATGAATGAGTACACACATCGCACCGAATGGATCCCCAGATGACAACCGAGTACAATCACTAACGTGACAGCACTAACGATGACAAAAGCCGTCGAGGATTGCGCGAAAACAATAAATATTTTTACATACGGTCACAGACGACAGCCGGCAATAGACAAAACAACAACATTACTGCATGTTAAGCGACGGTCGGTGTTACCACATCGCGAAACATGGCGCATTCGAAGCGAATTTCATTGAATGCACTTTTCCTACACACGTGACATAGGCAGGTACACGTATGGAAGAATTACGGCGATTACAAATAATTACTTTCGATTGTATAACAACAATGCATGCACGCCTCTCTTCGATGCCGTTTGGCGTTTGCATATTTGTCATTCATTGAATACGCTTTGAATAATGAATATGTTGAAATCATTCAGCAAGGATGAAATCTCCTGCAATGCCTTTGCCATATTTCGCTTGAATTACAATGTAAAATACCTACAATTTTATTTTTAATTACACAAAAACAGCCATACAATTTATATATCTTCATTCAATCCAGTGTGAATGAATTTTCATCCTATCGAAAGATCAGTATCTCCCCCAAAATTGGTAAATAATAGGTTATATTTTTTTCTAGGAATAAAATATCGCAAATGCAATTTTATTGTTTATACAAGTTCAACTTATATTAGTAATAATTCATATTCATATACTAATATGTCATTTATTTTTATGTATTCAAATCTAAATTGATAATCAGGAAAAATGTTTTATCTTGCATGAGCATGTAATCTAATATTTATTATGTGTGCTATTGAGTATTATCCACATGTGAAATAAGTGTACTAAGAATTCAAATAAGGTTAGACAAACATGATCATAATGTGCTAATTCAAAAAGATTTTGAAGATATATTTGTGAAATTTGTCATGTCCCATCAGAAATTGTGGAAACAATTGTGGATTTTGCAGCTTCTTGGACTATTATACCAACAATTATAATATTTGTGATCCTAGTGAAAAAAAAATGGAATAATATTCATATATCAAATAAGTTACGTACTTTATTCTATAAGTGGGGGAAATGAATACCTTTTATTTTATACTCAAGACTAAAATGGATGATAACATACAAAATATAGTGCTAGTTATCAAGGTTTCAAATATTTACTCAAGCAAAATTATGATCATTTACTTATGACATTTAACATGTAAATCGGAAATTGGGGTAATTTTGTGGCATTCAGGACTATTGTACCAACTTTTTTGTGAGATAAAACTTCATATAAACAAAAGATTAAAATCTAAAATGCGATAGCAGGAATAATATACAAATTTCACGAGTTACATTTTAATCTCCTATTGTTTTGACATCAACGATAAAGAACAATGTGTTTCCCAATCAATCATAACGCCCTGATATTACTTTAAACATTACTAAAAATTTCGGCAACATAAAGTCCTTAATTATATTATCTTCCTTTTTAAATGAAGACCAAACGAAATGCAACAATGGAACGGAAATAACAAGTGCCATTGGTACATTCTATACATATTCATACACATTGTGCAAGAATGCTGAATAAATAGTACCCTTCCTAGAGGAATTTAATCAGAATAGGTGCTGAATATGAATATGCACATTCCTAATAAAATACCAAACTCAATTGTAACAAGAGCCGCCCCCGCTCACCAGCTTCACCAACGATGGTCAGTTTAGCGATGAGCCCTTAAGCCTGAAGGGCGTCGATTTCGCGTAAGGGGGCAGAGGGCCCGCAATTCGAGGTAGGTCGCGGAAGCGACCGGCAGAGACAATCTATTTTACAACAATTAATTAATCTACTTGAGGC
>JARJDZ010010629.1:0-18001 GCA_030264555.1 Aleochara sp. GC000083
AAAATAATAACACATGTTTTCACATATTGAATATACATGAATAAATTGATCACCAAATACCTTGATAATTGCAGCAACATGTCCAACGCTGTACAAAGTACCTACATCATGCAATGGCGACGCTAGCCACACTCGCAGAATCTGCAAAAATAAAAATAATACCACATCTGTTCACATATATTGCATGCACATGAATATTGTTCACAAAATACCTTGATAATTGCAGCACAATGTTCAACACTGTCCCAAGTACCACCATTATGCAACAGCGACGCTAGGCACACTCACAGAATCTGCATGAAATTCTATGTACTAGCAGACCATCTCAAATATTATAAAACAATGTATTCTCGCCAAATGTGATTACGTGCATTTTTTACAAGCAACACAAAAAATACCATTGAAATTTTTGCCTCCCAGAGCTAAAACTAAAAGAAAAAATAATTTGCTGAGTGCTACCATGGTGCAACTAACGAAATAAATATGGCGGAGGTATAGTTCCTAAATTAGCCACAGAGCCAACCACTTGTAGCGCCACCAGTGGCTAAAATTCATTCCACCTCTTTTCAGAGAAAATTTGAAAATCGCAGATTTTGAATTATCTTGTAAGTTAATTGGAATAATTGCAGCCGCAACTGATTGTATAAACATTAATTAGTAACGTCCAAGCCATAAATAAATTATTAGCTAAAAACAATTCCCTCTAAATAAATGTGGAACAACATTTTACAATATTTAGTCCAAAATTATGCGGTTCAGAACTTGGCTAAACTAAACTTTAGCTACTTACCACTAGGTGTCGCTAGTTGTTCATAAAATTCTAATTTATTAAATTTTGTGCAACGCGTACAAGAAAAATTACAATTTAAACAATACCTTGTGTTTGTCAAAACTATGTTTGCTTCACATACCATAAAGCAATGATGAGATGTATGACAAAACGTGGCTTCACACAACCCCTTTACTATACTGTGAAGATGCAATCTCTGCAGGACATAAAAATACCAGCGATTAGTCACTGAATACATATTTTACTTATGCTCAGTTGGACAAAACTTAATACATGATTAATCAATGTTTAATCATAGATTAATGCATTTAAATACATGTAAATGATAATTATAGATTAGTTGATTTGAGTTTTGTGCAACCGGGCATTACAGTATTTATGAAATTATAGCATTTTAAAGTTTGTTTATTACCTGCTGCTAGTTAGAAATATCCATCACTTCTTCCAATTGTTTCAAATAGGAGTGAAGGCCAGGGAACTGGTGCAGGCATTCGTACGAATGGATGATGCTGTTTCCTGTTGCTGCAACTGCTACTAATGACTCCATTTGTTTTTGAAACTGCTGCTTGCAGTTCCTCTTATATGTTTCTGTAATCTGAGACAAAGAAGAAAAGCAATAAGCAAATATTGTTCAACTATTGAATTAAGTTTTTGTTATCAATCATGGAATTTACTGTCTATATATTAAACCTGCTTTTTATGTTATAGCAAGTTGCTTTGAAATACCTGAGAGATATTTATCGATCTTTGCCATAGGAACTTGCTGTACAAGGTAACTTGTAGTGAAGACTTCTACAGCACTTGGTTTGGACCATAGACCATGTGTTTCTTGAACTCACACCATTTGATAATGGTGTACAACTTCTTGATGTACAACTTGTAGTGTGTAGTGCTTATAGTAAAAAGCAATGAGATACTTGCCAAAAAAATTCCATGTAAATAATATCACTGCAGTGTTTTTTAGCAAGTTAATCTAGGCGCTTACAGAGGTCGTTAGTTATACGAAATGAAATTTGTTAATCAGAGACGAGGCAAGAATCTCTGATACAATCAATATAACTGTTTTCCTTGATAAACCAGATGTGTAAGAATAAATTGCATGATTAATTGGAGTTTTTTACCTGTAAAATTCGTTATTTTGGTTCCTGTATACTGGTAGAATATCCAGGCCATGTGCTGCATTCGTTCCTCTGCTTTCGCGGCGAATCTTTTGCCCATGCTGGCGGATGGTTATCAAGGCGGTAGGCGTAACCGCTTCGCCACCCCCGGGTTATCAACAGCCACGTCCTGCCCCTGTGGAGAACGCGCTGCCCGCCAGTAGCGCATGGAAACGTACCGAATGGTTCGCGACGGCGGGGTCGGCTTTGCCGCATCCCATCGCACATGTAAATCTCCCGTTCGCAAAGCTGGGATGTTCCTGAAACAATTTTCAAATTTCAGCCTCGAACACATGACTATTTCGAACATACTGAACCATTATTTCCCTGCAAAGCATGTCCATCCCGCATTGCTCTTGCAATTCCGCCGCTGAGATTTTGAAAGAGCGGGTCTGACTCGCTTCCGAATGGGCATGGCACAATTCGGTACAATCACATCCTGCAAACGCCCCCTCCCTAATTACATTTAAGAAGCGTCGAGCGTCACGTGCACTTTGCGCTAATTAGCAAGGCACGCGGCTTCAGAGCTACGACGCATTTCCAGCGAGCAACAACAACAACAATATTTTGTCGGTGCATGGCATACGTGAGCCGGCTGTAAGCATGCGGCGCGCTCGCATTGTTGCTGTCGATGTAGGTGTGCACGCCGAGAGCGCTGCTCCAAGCCATAAGTCGAGCAGCCGTCGAGGCCGAGGCCTGAAGCCACCCGTCCAACAAGCGGTGGTCGCCTCTGTGCGCTGACGTCACAAAGCGGCAGCTGCACAAAGGCCTCCGTAACGCTCAGGTACACAGAGCCGAAAATCGCATTGCGCACAGCCGCACGCTCCCCTCGCAGTTGGCGTGGTTTGCGCGTCGCTTGCCCAGCCTGTCTGTGTCAGACTACAGTTAGGGCAACGCTGGGAGTCGTTTCGTTCACATCATCACGCCCAGTGCATTTTCTATAATTTAAGAGCGGTTTTTGTATCGGATTCTCGGTGCGAACGCAATTAGCGAGCCCGCTAACGACGCCAGACGATCGGACATGTGTTACCTTTCCAGGACGTGCTGCTGGTCGCGCGAATCGTCTCAAATTCGCTATTAATAAACGCGTAAACAGCGCTCCTCCATATCGATTGGGTGTGTGTGAGCGGCCAGCAAGACTGAAACCGCCAAGGAGACGACGATTTCGCTGCCGAGCACCGCGGAACTCGAGCACAACGACCACACGGACGCCGCTCGACGCTACCGCAATTGCTGCAACGCCGACATTTGATAACACGATGCTGAGATGCGAATGGACGCATTCGAAAGATGACGACTGAAGTGCTCGAAGTGAAGACGGAGGTGCAACCGGCCGATTCTGAGCAGGTATGTGATGTGCTGCTGTTGCTGCATGCGTTTCGTGGCGCGCTCGCCAATAATTCCCGCCGCCCGTTCCGGAGGGCTTGTCGGGAGCGGCGCGCGAGGCGGGCGCACGTGTGCGTGTGCGTCGTCGGTGGCTTTTTTGAGGAGCCACGGCAGGCAGCGTCTCGCTCGACGCGATATGACCGTGCTCGATATACGCCCGCGCCTGATGCTGCTGTCGCTGTCGGCTGTAGGGCGGGTTGAAACTTGACGTTCGGTTGTGGGTGTTGCTTTTGTCCCGTGTCTAGATAGGAGGTCGAACCTTGGCTCCGTCCAAGGGGTCGGCAGCTCCGGAATTTAGGACCTTACTTCCCGAGTGCCCCAACCACGTTTCACGTGCTTTCGTTTCACTTCCTCCTGTATAAGTAAACACCAATATTAGTTCAAATTTAATCATCGTAATATGTACAATATAAGTTTGTTGCAACGTCAACTCATTAACTCATGATAAACAAATAATGTTATCGCGACACACTAATGTTTCATGAATTTATTACCGACATTCAAAATTATGCAACATATAGTTACGTCAATTCTCCAACAGAGGGAGTCACTCGTAAATAATGACTTTCTAATTAATTTAATTAATATTTGAAATTTCTCGAAACAGAAGCTAATTGATTGTTTAAAAACAAGTAGCTAATGTTAATGAGAAGTTTTTGTAATAAGATTTAATATGAGTGCCTACTTACATGGGTCCGGTTTGATATTGGAAATTTGAAGGTCCAGTCCAGATTGCATATTTATTCCCATATATGTTTCATCCCACAGGAAGCGAAACCATCGCCTCTGGCCTTATTAGCAGCAACGTGTAGCCGAATCGGGCCCACCGGCACCGAAATAACAGGACCCATCATGACGACGACACCGACGCCGGTCAAAAATATAAACGTCGCAACCAGTCAACAGGTCGTGAGCGTTCCCGTCGTCCCGCAACAGCTCTCCCAGCAACTGCTCCAGGCTCCAGGCACGCAAATTGTGAGCGCGGGCGGGCAGAATATTGCATACAATGTCATGCAGCCGATGCAAACCGTTACCGTGGACGGGCAGGAAGCGTTGTTTATACCCATAGGTAACTGTCCTGAAATTTCGCCAAGCTAACAACAGTAACAAGCAATAACTTACAACAGGTCAGCAGCCGCAGCAATTGTTCAGTCCGGGGCAGATCATTCGAGCGCCCGGCGTGCTTCCAGCCAATATGCAGAACATTCAGACGGTGCAATTGGCGAATGGGCAAAGTGTGGCCGTCCGGCCGTCCATACCTCAAGTCGTCCAGTTCCCGATGCAGCAGACCATCCCCGTGCAAGTGCCAATCTCCTCCGGCAACGGCCAAACCATCTATCAAACGATACACTTCCCCGTGCAGCTTGCTGCCACATCAATGCCGAACATCATCCAAGCGCAACAGATCGTGCCGCAATTGGCGAACATTTTGACGCCGAATGGACAATTGCAACAAGTACAAATCGCGGCGGCCCCACAACAACCCCAACAGCACCAACAATCTACACCAGTTTCGCAAAGCGTGACTGTGCAAGCAGCGACTGAAAACAGCCAGCCGTTGACGTTTACCGGCGCGAACGGTCAACAGTTCACTGTAATACCGGCATCCAATTTGCAGCAAATTCGTGGCACGAATTTGTCGAATATTATTCAAGTGCCTAATATTCAGACAATACCTACAGTACAAAATATACCAGGTAATGTAAAATGCGCCTGAATTCTCTTTTTACATCAATTTTCACTGCATTATGATGTCGTACTAGTTGTACATGATTGGTGTATTGTTGTAAGTCGAGATTTGAGGGGCTAGTTTGAAAGTGTAATTCGAAATGGTTAATTGAATTTGTTGATTTTAGGACTTGGAAATGTTCAGGTAATCACCCAACAGCCGACATCAACGCCTCATATAGCCACAATGCCTCATATCCAACAAGATCCAGTCGACCCGAGCAAATGGCAGGTTTTGCAAAGTATAGCTGCACAACCCACAACTGCAACGGTCGCCTCGAATGTCCTCACAATAACTTCCCCTCAGGAGGAGACAAACCTGCAGGTACAACAAACCGATGCGAATGGTGATAGTCTCCAGAAACAACGAGTACGACGTGTGGCGTGTACATGTCCGAATTGCTCGGAAGGTGAACGACATACAGATCGCAAAAAACAGCACATATGCCACATACCTGGGTGCAACAAAGTTTATGGTAAAACGTCGCATTTACGTGCGCATTTGAGATGGCATACTGGAGAACGTCCCTTCGTCTGCACGTGGTTATTCTGCGGGAAACGCTTCACGCGTTCCGACGAGCTGCAAAGGCATCGAAGGACTCACACGGGCGAAAAGCGATTTCAATGCTCCGAATGCAACAAGAAGTTTATGCGCTCGGATCACCTTTCAAAGCATATCAAAACGCATCAGAAGCAGCGAATCACGGTAAGCATTAGCATTTCCTCTGTGGCTACGGAAGGATATGTGCGAATCTTTCTAAAAAGCTTATGCTTGCCTGCTTGACAATCTTCTTTTCGTTCGAACACCGTTTTTTCGTTGGCGCATGTAATGTTTATTCTATGTTCTTGATTTTGAAGCAACTTGTCTCTAAAACTGAAGCGAGCACGCCGGAGCCGGAAGACGATGACGATGCTAACACGACGACATGGAGTAAGGCTGAAGATGAGTCTAAGCAGCCGATGTGGATTGCTTCCGATACGAAATCGAACCTAAAGTATTCCATCACACAAATTAATTACGAAGAGGTATAACACACATAAGACACGACAATTCTTCTCCCTGCATGCATCCGCTTGTAACGTTTATTTCTTGTTCTCGCATTGGGATTCGTGTCCAACGACCAACGCAAAACAGCGTGTATTTTAACGCTTTGTCTTGTTCTAGGAGGCAGCAACTTCAACGCAGTCGGTGACGTCCGACAGTTCGAGCAACGAGGAGAAGATGATGATTACGATCAGCACGTCGGAAGCTGATGAACTGATCATTGCTGATCCGTTAGCGGATAGTTAGGTAATTGTAGCGACAAAATGGCTGTGATCATATCCCAGATGGAAATTCTTGAATTCGAGATGCTAGCTAGATCAAATTTTTATAGGCTCAATTTTTTGCCAATGTTTTGTACCGCGTAATCAGAAAATATATGCGCTGTTGGAATTTTATTTGACTCTCAGAGCTCTCATGAGAGAAAGCAGAAAACGAAAGATTCAAGCATGATTTGTAAACGATTTGTTTGATAGATTAACAAGAAATTGAATCCAATTGTTTGACACAGGTGTCATATTTATATATTTTAAATGAAAACTTAGCGAGTCTTTAATTTGCAACTATATTTTTGCATCATCGCCAAATATTTTCATTTCAACGGCCTGGATATGATATGTTTAAATATGGAAGACTGAAATTTTCAGTATAATTTCTAATAGGACCAAGTCCTTAATTATACATAATTGAAGAGCATATTTTATAGCCAGGCGCATAAATTTTCAATGACGATGAATTACTTGTAACTTTAGTATACATGCATTTTTAGTTGACATGCAGACATTTTTCCTTTTTTGGTATTTATTGTTTAATTTGAAACTATTTGATGGTTAGTCGTGTACAAATTGTAAATAGGTATTTGCCATTTATACGAAAATAATCGCTCATATAATTATAGTTGAAAATATTGTATATTTTTATAATATAATGGTAGTTGATTTTCTTCCTCAATTTCAAATATTTGTATAAAACACGATTTCTATTTGTAAAAATTATAAAATACGTTATATTCCTACATCTTGTATGTTGAACATACGTTTATAATCATTTGACGAGCAGTCGCACTGCTGAAACAATATTTTTACACTTTGACCTATATATTGTTTTTATACAACAACAATTTATAAACGAAACGTTAACGAGGCGTTTGCAGAGAATAGCGGCAATTTATTCTGCAGATTAAATAAGTTAACCGTTCAACGGATAGTTTTAAAATAATCATTTGTAATGAATGAGAAGATAACAAAATCCTGCATATTATGGGAAAATTATCAATGAAAAGATGCACCCACAAAATACTATTTTTGACGATTTTTAGACAAACTTTTAAGACGAATATACTGTAATAAACGACTTGGAAAATGGTCTGATAACAATGAAACAGAAAACATTCGAAGAGTGAGAGATGAAATTTTGCAATTTGCAAAATATTGATATCTGAAGAATTTATATATTTGTACCATTTTAAAATAAGAAAGTTGGGTTACTGCATTTGATCACTATATAACAGAAATATCGGCAACTTTATGCAAAAAACTATCCGAATTTCGTTGATATTATATTCAATTTTTATAATATTGCCATAATATGCAGGGTACGCACAAGAATCACAAAACATCCAACGAAATTGCCTCTGAGAAAAGAACCTCGAACAGAAATGAGAGCGATGAGTTGAGCAAGTGATAAAAAAGAATGGAAATTGGCAAAAATCTGAATCAAGTCCGTACGCTATGTGCATCAGCCATATGCTTTTTGTAACCATATCGAAAGCCAAATGTAAGTGGACATAAATGGCAGCAATAGAGGTTCAACAGTTCCGAATGTACGAGTCGTACATGATATTTGAGTGACGATTGGTTCGTAAATGGTAGTCCACAATGCGGACAATTTCCGCACTGCGAAGAATGATGAGCGGGCACGTCTTGAAGTCGCGAAATACTATCGTTACCCAAGGCGCCCCCAGTGCCGTTGCCAATGCTATCGTTGCTATTCGTTGTATGGTCGCTTTCGTCATTCTCTTTCTTAATTTCTTCTGGCGGTTTACGCGGTATCGATTCTAAATGCGTTAAGCTCTGCGTTTTGGCTACATGAAAACCAGAAACTATAGAAACAACATCATCTCAGATGTAGGTACACTTACCTGGGCTGGCTTGTGAAGTTAGAGATCTTTCAAGAATGCTAGTTGAGTCCTTCACCTCAAGGGCAGCTTCCAGAAGTGATTTATCACCTCTATCATCATGTGGTTCACCAATATCATCCACATCATCATTGTAGTTGCATGTGATATCTTCAGCTTCAATTTTGATATTTTCCACATGGATTGGTTCTATTTCATCTGGATGATTTGCCTCCTCCCGAGATGACTGAATCTTATCATTGGCAACTTTTTCTGCCTTATCAACCTTTCGTTGCTTGTTTATGAGTTCAGATCCAATATCAGCAATTGGTCTCTTCACCTTCATCTTCTGACATAGGTCTGGTAGGCTTTTCAGACCAGATACCTGAAGAGCTTCAGCAGTTTTGAGAAATGTTTGTAATTGGTCTTTTGTTACCATAACTTCACCATGATACATAAAGTTTAACAAGGCCAACAGATCATTGTAGTAGACATCCTTTAATATCACAACTGGATGTGAACAGGGATTTTCCTGCAAATAAACCAGTGTTAAAATATGGAGCAAGCAATGGAAAATTATGTACCTTAAATATGCTTCGAAAATATGGACTACATGCTGACAGGATAAACTTGTGAGCTTTAATCGTTGTGCCATCACATGCAAGTGTTACATCTGCCAGGTCTTCTGTTGATTGCAGGCTCTCAAAAGCTGTGAGAATATTTGTTTGGAAGTTGTTCCATTTTAAACAAAACTGTTCAAAAGCCATTGGGCTTGAATTCAATTGACCTAAGTTCTAACAATCAATGAATTGTTGAAAATAGTCTTGGTTGATCTCTTTCCAATATAATAAACATTAAATTAAATATAATAATAAATTAATATAAGTAACAAAATGCAAACAAAAATTAATGAAATGTCAGACGTTCAACCCGAACAACTTTCACCTGTCAAATTAAATATGTTCCAAATCTTTTTAGATTTTCAGATGTTGAGTTGGTTGCCTATAATAAAGTTCATCATTCTGATTTTTTATTTCAAAAAAGTTATAAATAATGTAATTATTTAACTATCTCTATTTTTAGATGGATAAGTTATGATATTATAACCAAAGAAATAGATGGAATTTCATTGCTGAGTTATTTTAGATAGTAATTTTTAGGTATTAACTTGTTTGGTTACAATTTATTTAAATCTTTGGTCGCATTAGAAAACTCGTTCAAATGGTTCCGTAATATTAGGATCACAGAATAACTGCGACTAAACAATATGCTGTTTGATTTGAGGTCTTTCAACTTATTCTTCTGGAGGGAGAAAAATACATTGCACCTATGCAGATATGTTTAAAATTGTCAAAAGAACATAAATAAAACCGGAAATGAAATCTGAATCAGTAGATCAGTAACAAACTTGTTTATATTGGCTAATAGTGCTCTTAAACAACTTAAGTAACAAAAGTACAATTGGTAACCTTTATTATAGTAAACCCACATGACATCTGTCTAATTGGTTGCCTACAATAAACATAACAAAACTATTTAAATTTGAATAAAATTTTTGCAACTAAAATAATTACAACAATTTTCTTAAGTCATGTGACTAGTTAACAATATCAACTAATAAACCCATTGTTTACTAGCTTGTACATCAATTTGCATTGTTATTTGTCACTAATTTCGTGGTTATTGCGGTGTAATAAACTTCCGTTGATATAATACGAATTTGCAATACAAATTAGATACAACAAATGTTGTGTAAATGTATGTATTGCTATAATTAGTAATGACAAATAACTGGGCAACCATCAATACAATTTTCAGATGTTTTAAACCGTTTTTTGGAATTCTTTTTTGAGATATCATTTATCGAGCGTTTTGTGGCCGCATTTGGAACTAGTTATCAGTTGGGGGCGGCGTTGGCGGCTGGCAAAGAACACGATTGTGCAAACCAGAGCCCTTTAACAGCGTCGAACGCGCAGGAAAATCGCAGTCTGAACGGTTTGATCGCAGTATCAGTATCTCAAGCGGAGCGAATTGTCGTGCGAAAAACTAATTGCTAATACTTGTAATTAGTGTGCGGGTGATTAGTCAATTAACAAACAGAATATGATAATATAAAATGTTATTTTATAGTGGAAAAGTTCTGGAACATATATTTTCGGGAAATTGTTTAGAATTAAATTTAAAATGCGCGGTTTTAACTTAAACTTTGAAAGTGGATGATTAAATAAACATTTTGAAAGTGAATGAACTTTTTGTAAGTTTTAATTTCGTTTTAGTTGAATATAAATAATAAACATGAAAAATATATGAAGATGCAATCGTTGGTGATTTGTTTAACAACTATGCATGTTGTTTTCCGGTGTTGCGGTGATTTGCAATTGCATTAGTTTAATTGTAAGTGTCTGGTTGATAAGATCGGATTTGGAACGCGTGTTGAAGTTGCAAAGGAAGGAAGAAAGGAAGGAAGGAAGGAAGGAAACATTGTGAGAGTGTCATATGTGCCAAGATCTAATCATGTCCAGAAAAGTGGAATAAATACACACTTTTGAAGAAATAAGGTTTGTATGAAACATTTTTTCTCTCTTATTCTTATATTCTCATTTATTCTCATATTCTTATACATATATTCATATGTTTATTTGTTAGTGAACGTTAAATGAATATAAAAATTACAATAAGTATCTTTTGGGTTGTCAAATTGGTCAAAATTTGTTTATACTATCAACATAAAAATTATTGATTGAATATATCATTCTGAACTTGTAACATTAATCAGATCTTTGGGACCTAAAAATTCAATAAGTAAATTGAAATATTTTGAAAAAAACTTTTTTTTTTAAATTATGTAAGCAGAATAAAGATGAATACAAATAAAATTACATTTTGTTCAATATCTGAATTAATTACCAAAAACACAATAATATTCTTAATTTTATTGGGGGTATAAAAACAAAGGTACAGAAATCTGTAATTATTTTTAAATTAGATGACCCTAAAGGATATTTTGTGATAACATTATTGGTGTTAATGCTGGTTAACAAACTGATCACAACTTTATATTCAGCCAAAAAGTTTCCTATCAGATAATTATAAGCCAAAATTATTGATTATCGATTATATTATCAGAATGAACAATTAGAAATGGTTTATTATTATGGTGAAACTGAATGCTAAAAAGAATTTGTTCAGTCAGGAAAAAAGAATTGATGCATTGTAATAATTAGTTTAATTTATAAGTAAAATGATCTTCAATTTCCAGTAAAGATTTCAGTATCTGAGAAATATTATAAAAAACATTATTCAATTAAATAATAAACAGATTATAGGTGTAAAATGACCCACGAAGAAAATAAAATTTCAGTCTAAAAATATCAGGTTAAACTATAAATAAAATCATGAAATACTTAATTGAACTTATAAACAAAATAATCTTCAATTTTTATAAAGGATTTCAAAATCTGAGTAATATCATAAAAAGATTCACACTCAATGAAATAATAACAAATTGAATGTGTAAAATTTCACATTAAGAAATTAATTTAAAAGTCTGAGGATATGAGATTTAACAAAAAATAAGTAATTGTAATAGAAATTGAGAAGATTTTATAAAAAAAGATTATTTTGAATTATGATAGAGAAAATATTTCCCTGTTATAATTTCATTTCCAACTTGAATTCATACTATACAATAAGAAAATTCACACAATACTTTGCAGAAAATTTGTCAACATAAATCATCAAATTGAATATTTTAGTCATTGAAGAGTTATCTCACATACAAAATGACAAAATTATCCTGATATCTATTGATATTATATCAAATATAATAGGATTGGTTTCTCGGCACGTGTCTCTTCTCTTCGGAAAGGAATATCTGAGACAAAGGAAATGACGCTTACTGATATCCTCCCGAATGGGTTGCAAACATGACTCGCTATCCAAATTATCCTGGACGTGCAATGTGCTTGCAAAAGGAAGGAAGGAAGCAAGCAAGCCAGCAACTAACAACATCCCGTTAGTTGGTCTATTATTGCAAGATTAATTACACGCCGTGCAAGACAAACAAGAGAAAAGTCGCATTATGTTTGTAGCTAAATTAAGCGAACACCTTTATCCTTTCATTGCGACGCAGAAAAACAAGTCATTTATCATTAACAATTGTCATATTTATGTTATAACAAGTTACAAGTATCATATGTCTTTTTATTACTTATTGTGTTTGATAATTCTCATTGGTTGATTAATTATTCTTATTCTGGAAAAAAAAATATTGAACTTGATTAGAATAAATAACAATGAATTAACAAATTGAAGTGTTTTTGTTAATATAAAGGAATACATTTGTATAGTATAATCAATATTCAAATTATGTTATTTATAACTGTGAAATATGAGTCAGTCATTTTGGATTTTAGAATATATTAGAAAAATTGTTGCAAATTGAATTCGGAATATTATTAGAAAGGAAGTTTTTTATTGTCAGATTTTTCCAATTTTTAAGCTTTCAAACTTTCTGAATATTTGTTGATGAGTAATCTGTCAGAATTTCATGTTTTCTTGAGTTTTTTTTTCTGAAAGTGACATCTAGAAAAAGTCTTAAACAAAGACTTAAAAATATTACAATTTATTATTAAACATAATTATTCTTTAACATGTTTATTAGAAATTTTCAAACGAAAAAACAGATTAAGAATTTCAAACTAATGTTAAATTTGTTACACCCTGTATTACCAATTTTCTGATTTGGCTGAAAGCTTTTTTTCTGGAATTTCCCACAGTTTTTCTAGAAGATTGTAATTTACTGATTAGAATATAAGTTGTGGAAATTATTTTCATGTTTATAAGCAAATCCTTTAGACAAATCAAAAAACCAACAAAATTTTTCAAAAAAATCATGTTTTTGTTTTCGTTTTTGTATTTATATAGTTTCAATTATCAAATGTGTACGATTTTTCAATATTTTCGTGTTTATGTCAATAATGATCAAAATTGATGTGATATAATTTATTCTCCAAATGAGAACAATAAAATTTTTATATCACTTGTGATAAAAATTGATGAAATTTTTGATTAATTTAGTTACAAATATCTCAGTCTTATTAAATTTTGCAAAAATAAATCAAACCATACGAAATTTTTATTTTCATGAATTTTTTACGAAATTTGACTTCAAATTTGAGCAGAAATTGTACTAACAATTTTGAATTTTAATGCAACTTAAAATATTTATATCCCAACTCATCTTCAATAAAATAAACTGTCATTTATAACACATATTAAAACACATATTTCACTCAACATAATAAATAATCTAATTAAATTTAGAAGCTGTGAAATTAATGTAATGAAATTTACTTTAATTGCATACAACTTTTCCATTTGCAAATACATTTGAATTACGGTTTTCAAAGAAGGATTATTTTGAGGTCAGAAAAGGATTACTTCGGTTTGCATTTCGTCCTGGGTCCGCATTAAATGTAAATATTTTATGAAATCATCCTCGAAGAGATTACGTGAGTACACATCCAACGATGGATGCTCTTCTGCAATTCCAATGTTAAATTCGCATAAATTATCTTTTTGTTTATATTTCTACGAGTGAATGTGACATTCTCTAATTGCAAAAATATTTACCTTTGAATTAAACTCCGCAAGACCTCTCTTCTAACGCTTCTTAGGTTTGTATTCTGTGCTTCTAGAAACAATTACAATTAATTGTTGTTTTTGAATTAAAAGTTTCCGCCTTGCAAGAAATTCAATTTGTAGCTTTTATTTCAGAACCAAAGATTGTATTTTGATATTCTGTTGACCTCCATTGTTTGCAACGACAAACATTAATCAGGTCTTCGTTTGATGGCATATTTTAATTGAAATGTTGGGGACAAGAAATAATTTCGAGTTGGAATTGTGCATTTTGGAATCGTAATGCGTGAAAATTGTAAAAACTGTCAAAGAGAACTTGAATCATAAAGAATAATCCAGCAGAGAATGGCTGAATTAAAAAGTTTTCCAGAATAATGAACACATTGAATAACTTTACTAAATGCTCTAAAGTTGAGTAGAATGGACAAAATGTGAAGAGTTTATCATAAAAGATTATAATATATCATTTTCAGAACTTTTATTTTGACTGAAAAAAATTTGTCAATAGAATTTGTTTGTGGGTTTAAAAAAAATAATAATAGAAACTTCTGAAATGAATTCCAGAATCAAAGACAAAGATATTTTTTTGGATCATTATTTTTTCCCCATAAATAATAATTTGCGAAAAAAATATCAATTCAATTTTACATTTTTTCTTCTCTGAAATTGATATGTTCCTACTTAAAATCCTGAAAATTTTTTGGGCTGAATAAAAAAACAGATAAGATACTTAATTAAAACTTTTTAAGATTACTTTTTTTCCTCCAGGTTTATTAAGATTGGTATTCAGAACATGTGAAATATGTTTTGAAAAATACTTGTAAATAAGTTCAGTGTTACATTAACAAGAAGTTTGAAAGAATGTTAAATGCGATTTATGCTTCTTCGTTTCCGGTTCACGCAATAAATTTCCAAGTAAGAAACAATATATTTCTAGCAAGTGCAATATATCATGATATTTATTTATTTCTTTTTCTTGATGGCTGCTCATATTTTGAGGAATGGAAAAATGAATTCATTGTAAAATCGTTGAAAACCACTGAAAATGTGCAATCGGGAGGAAACCGGAAAAAGCAATAACCTGAGTTTCTAGAAGTTCAGTCTTCAAATCTATCTTTGATTGGATGGAAAATATCTTTTCTTTTCTTGGATATTTTATATGGATTTGTTGAGTTTTATCCATGTTATCATATTTGCAATTTTATTATTGCTATATTTGTTATGTTAGCTGAGAAGGAAAAGTTCTTGCAAATTGTTAATACAATGTATTTTTGACTATACAATGTATTTTTTATTAATAATTTATTTCATGAAGGATTTCAGAGTTATTATGTTGTTAAATTATGATATTTGAAATGAGGTTTGAAAATCTGAAAGATATCTCTTAACGCAATTATTGAGTTGTTATTAATTAATTTAGCAGTTTTTTTAAGATATTGTTTTGGTGTAGTAAAGAATGGAAAATTTTAGGAAAATGCATAGAAACTTATGAATAAAATAAATCTGCATATTTCTGAGGGTTTGTAAGAAAAATATCAAAATTTTGGAAGGAATAAATTCAAAATGTTACAAATTTTATTATGACAGGTTATAATATTAATAAATCTTTAAAGAAGTTCTTTAAGAATGTTAAAATGGAATGAAATTTTATTATCTACTCCTTTTTCAATTGTAGATGTGATTATATCATTTGTATTTCAGATATTGATATGTATTTCAGATTATATCATTTGAAGTTCAGAAAATATAAATTATATTTAAGAATAGTAAAATGTTTTTAAGATGATATAACTTCAATTTCAGATTAGTTTTGTATTTGAGAAACAACAAATGTAGTTCAAATATTATCAATTGAATTTTAGATTATCGATATGTAATTCAGAATCTGATATTTATAATTCAGATTAGTAAATTGTGTTTCAGAAAATACAAATTGTATTTGCGATTAGTAAAATGTATTTCATGATATACAATTTAAATTTCTGATTTGTCATAAGTATTTCAGAACAGGAAATATGTATTTATGAAAACATCATTTGAAAAACAAAGTGAAATTATCTAACGTTCAGAAATGGCAAAGATAAAACTTGATAAGAATTTTAAACAAAGAAAATGCATAAAATTTGATTACCTCGAACTTGCCCCAAAGATACAATATTATAAATATAAGTTTGTTGTTATGATAATCTTGATAAATATAATACAAGTGTATAAGTTTAATTTTTGTAAGTTTGAATTTTTTCAATCTGAAATATAATGCATAATTTCTGAAATAGTTGTTTCTGCAATAAGTTTTGTATTTTCTGAAATTCGTTTTCCACATCTGAAATACATTTGGTATATTTTGATATTAATGTGTTATTTTCTGAACTACACATGAAAAAATATCAGAGAATCAAAAATTCTAAAAATTAATTGATTATGATTTGATAATTGCTGATAAATTCTGAAAGAATCGTCATGAAATTTAGATTTTCAAGCTTCATTTACATAACTTTATTCTATTTCTATGCTTTGGGTCAAATAATATGACATCATTAAACTAAATTTGTTACAATAACACGATTTATGCATTTATTTGTATACAATTTTCACGATCAGTTAGAATTTTTTTATCTATTTCTTGACATTTGATCTCTACAATCAAAAACAATAAAATGATAACAATTTCATAGATTTCACATAATAAAATGACGTATAAAATGAAATCTTCCTATCAACTTTCTTCGCCAAAAATAAAATAAAATTAACACTTCTTACAATTACAATCAAATTCGATTTTATTTTCGTCTTAGAAAATTTCCTCATTCTTGGTAATTCAATTATCACACGAAGGTATTTTAATGCTTGAATGTCACAACGCAGTTCAAATAAACGCTAAATATCATTATTTCGCCAAATGTTTATTCTGCTTATATAATAAACAAATGTATATCGTGTGTATGTTTAAGCACGCGTGCATTGAAGTAAAAATAAGATAACTGATCGCACTGTTTTCGCTTGATGCGTTGTTCCATTCCGTGATTTGCTAATCGTTTACTCATCGTTTGCAGATGCATTAACACGTAAAAGTGCGCGGAAATTGTTCGAATAAGGAAGGATGTGCGAGGAAAAGTCGCCCCCGATTGCAACCGCCGAAGATTTCGGCCTGGAGGAAACTCCAAACGCCGAAATGAGCGATTCGACTCTTCGATGTGGAGAGGACGAAGACCTGGAGGGCACTTCCAATGAGGATAGTGGGACCTCGGGGACTTCTGCGACGGTGGAGACGACACGAGAGGTTAAGATGGATGCTGGGACTTCAGATTCGTTGGATACATATTCAAGGTGAGTGTTTGCATGAAAATTTTGAAGTTTTAAGAAGGAGAAGATAAGAAATATTGCAGTTCACTGAAATTTACTGAATTTTGGTGAAATTTAAAGAATGGAAACTCCAGAATGTTTTTCAGTTAATTAAAAGATTGAAAAATGAGATTGAGATTGAGAAAACTGAAGAAAAAATCAAAACAGTTATAAGATTGAGTTATAAGTAACTTTTGTTTTATCAGACTCTTAATTTGCATTTATTAGAAAGATATGAAAAATTTGTAGAAAATTATGTAGAATAAAAAATGAATTGAGAAAATTAATATATGATAAACTTACTTTTAGAATAGAAAATAAAATTTTCCATAATAAAAAGCTATATATTTGAAATTTACAATAAGAAAACATTTTTGTTTGTTTGAATTTATAGATAATTTTGAAATAGATTATAATTTCAGTAAATGAACGTTTTAACTAAATAATAAATTTGAAATTGTGTTTGTTTTTGCTTTCTTATTGTTTATATTTATTTTGAAAACTAACTTGCTCTCTATCAAAAATAGAAAAAATATAGTTTTCAATTGATATATTTTCTATTACATTCTTAAAAATTTGCTGAAAATAATTGAAAGTCAATAAAGTATTTGGGTTTTACATACAACTTAACAAATGTAATTTTTGTTATTAATTGAATAACTATTTGCAAACAAAACTAGAATAGTAGATTATATTATAAGTGTGAGAAATGCAAAATTATAAATGAGTGAAAGATTTGAATCACGAGTGCGATAGCACGAGTGATACACAAATTTCACGAGTTTATTATAGCATTT
>JARJDZ010010630.1:0-22907 GCA_030264555.1 Aleochara sp. GC000083
ATTAGTAATCAGGTACCAATCATCTAGATACCTTCAGTTAAACTTCTTGAATGAAATCAGAAAATTACAACTTTCCTGATCAAATTTAATTTTCTTCTTTAACAACTCCAAAGTGGATAATTTAATTGCTTCATTCACGAAACGTGGACCACAGCGGGCTCGTAGATCGTGTGATTGTGTGGTCGAGGTGTGCAGCGGTCGGCGTGATTGAACCGCCTCGTCCAGAGCAAATACCATTTCGTCGACGTCCGGTGCGGTCGATCCTCATTGTTGGTACGAAGCGTGTTATTATAACTCTGGCGGCTCCTCGTTAAAATATTATTCGGGGCGAGCGCCTAATTGGTCCTCCAACTGTTGTCAGTTGGATTCGCGCTCACCGTGTTTCCAGCATTTCATCAGTTTCGAAAAGCACGCATCTATGTGTGTGTTCCAAGATGGTCAAATCGTGCGCCGCGGCGCGTTTGATTGTGCATTTCGGCGTGCATTGTTCGGCCCGTTTTCGCCGAATGATGGGAATCGACGTGTGCGACCCATCCGCGCGCACGCCGCACCGAGGTCCTTGGTCCTGGTGTCCTTGTCGTCCATGGCTCTTTGGTGCGTTCCGCTGCGTTCTCGGAAAAGTGCTCGCCAATGGGAGCCCTCCATGGGTCTTGTAGCTGGTAATACCCATCAGCTTCCTTCATCATGTCGGTACGCCGCTTCCACTCCGGCTGAAGAGTCGATACACTCATCCATCAGCGGGGTCGGTATCGCGCCCTGTCGCTCAACGATGATTAGCGCTGATGAGGCGTTTGGACGGTGTACTTTACAGCTTTTTTAAACGCATCCACACACAACTCCGCTATCGGTCGAGATACCACCAGAGCTGGCATCTTTCGTCCTGCCATCCATGGATGGGCTAATCGTAAAGTTTCCATGAGCGCGAGGGACACCAATTAGGCCAACAAAACTGACATTCCTTGCCTTAATATCACCCACCAATACCACCGAAACGCAATGCCAATAGGGCTCCATTTCGTTGGTAATGGAGCACCACCACCAACAACAACAGCAGCAGCAGCTAAACCAACAACCCAACAAGCAACAAACAAACACGCACACGTTGGGTTCGTTCGTTCATCGGCGCTTGTGGTACTACACCTTGTGATGGGTTCTCTACCATCATCGGGTTGCTTCTTCGTATGCTTGCTCGCTCGTTTAACATGACTAAATTGACCATCTTGCTCTCAGCATTCGCGTTGTCAACGTTATCTGCTTTTTCTGTTCCTTGCTTTGATATACAATTCTAGATAAGGTGTTTATGTGTACTTAAAAGACACCCAAAAGAAATGGAGATCTTTCACGAGACACTCACGGCCTTTCTTCGTTTTGCTTTTGGTTTCGTATTCGCTGCGAGCGCAGTTAATTACAATAAGTAAAAATGTCCGATTATTTCTGGAATTTTAATTTTTTCCATTCGACTCGATTTATACAAATTATACTGTGGTCATTTGAAATGTATCTTTACCTGATTGCCCTTGATGCCATCAAATACTAGACATTTTTGTCTCTCTTAACGTATTTAAATTACATGGAAGTATCAACAGGTTGAAATGATGATGAGGATTATGGGGTATCATCAAAATACTGAAATTATTAGGTCAATTAACATGATCAATCATGGTTGAAATATTTTCTAATGAGATGTTTTAGAAAGACCAATCATACAATGATATAATGATATAATACATATTTAATATATTCATATCTTCATGGGTGTTCCAAAATAAATATAATATTGCAAAATATTCTAATGGAAAGAGTTCAAACTTGGGGAAAATGACTATTTCAATTTTTGCAAAGTAATCTGACCTCCAATTGTGAAATTAACAATCTCTGTTTATCAATTATACCATCTATCTTGCACCAACTTAGATAGAAATTAGTTGTTTATAATGATAATGTTGCCTCTGTCATCAATTTGGTCCCAAATGACTAAAATTAATTAATAACAATTTCCACTAGGCTCTGATATTTTCATTGTTCTTATAGTATATTACATATTTTATGACAAAAGAATCAGAAATATCATTTTGATAGCTCAGAATAATTTTAGAGTTATAATTTAGTCCAACATTAATATAATTTGATATTAAACAGCGATCATGTTACAAGCTGAAATCATGGCTTAATTTTGTGAATTTTGAGAACTGTAATTTAATCAGAAATCAAAATTGGCTTAGTCACTTCTAGCCTTGAGTGAGAGAAACACTATTACTCAATAATTTCAACCATAAACATAAGAATTACTTATCCTTGTTATCCAGACCAACCTTTTTCGTTTGTAAAGTAGATAAAAATTAAGTTAGTGGTCAACATCTACAACAATATGAAGATTCTGAAACAAATAGTGAGATGGGAAGATACAGCAGAATGCATGCAATTCTGAAAAATGTAAATACAAGGATACCAAAAATTATCAGGACGAGAGCAAAAATGATTCTGCATGTCCCAAATTGCTCTAAAAGCCCCTTACGAAATTAAGATCCATTTGACAATTTGCTCTTAAGGACATTCGGACCAACAAGGACTTTGAGAAATTCATTTTTTCTTTTGTTCCTTGCATTTTAAACCCAAATATTGAGTTACAGTCACTTTATTGGGCATAGAATATTGCTGAAGACAAAAAGTGCCAAAAGCCCTTTTTTGTCCTACTTTTTTGGTTTTGCAAACTTCCTTATAGCCGAAATTCACCTTCTTCCTGAACTTTGTAACCTTAGTCTCTGTAAACTTGTAGATACATCCACCTACACTTTAGTGCAGGGATTCCCAACGGGGTCTATGAATCCTTGGAAGGGGTCTATGGCTGTCTATTGGAGGTCTTTGGAAGAAATTAATTTTATTTTTTAACAGAAATGAATAAAAAGTAACACATTTTGTGTCACTGATTATCCTTAAGTTTGTGGTTACTAGGGGGTTCGACATAGTTCAGATGGTAGCATCTGAACTTTTTCGCTAGGGAGTCTATTCAAGGGATGAAATTGATCCACCTCTGATTTAGTGCATAATTTAGTGTAATGACTGTGAAGTTGATAGGGCTCTCAAATAGTATATGGCAACCCTGTTTCTTGTTGTAAATCTTGACTTGTCTTGTGGTACAAATTTCCCTGAAAGGATTGACACCCCAAAGTTAACACTTGCTACTTAGTAAATCGCATTAAAACCGGATTAATATAATTTACAACGTGCAACCCTTCCAAGTTATTCCCCTTTAGAAACATGATGAAATGCAGCTTCTTTCAGGTTCTTAGTGATTACAAAAGCATTGAAATGCAGTGTGCAATAAAACCCATCCGCCCATTACAAATGATGGATTATATCCGAGATGTTTTGATTGCCGGTGGCATCCGAGCATACCGAATCCATTTATCCATTTATCCGAAAAAACCACTCATGGTTTACTCTTGGTTGGTGTCTTATGAGAAGCCTCCCATTTCGGTGGCAAGTCAGCTGAATGGTGTCGACAGGCATAACAATCGAAATTTCACACCTACTTTCCCCTTTTTTATTCGTTTTTATTCGGTGTGTCCTCAGCAGCCAACACACTGATTTCCATTTCAATTCACCTTATGCGCCTGTTATTCCACCACAATACAAATGTGATTTTTATTGGGCGCGCTTCTTATTCATCGCCAGTCCATTAGACCAGCCACTCGACGGCACTTCGCCGGCGAAGAAAAGCCCATCTGGAGGGCAGCACAATGGCGCAAATCAACACCGTGTGTGTGTGCCACGCCGAGAAAAAGAAGCCCACGAATATGATGCATGCGGATGGCGTATGAGAAATGCTTACATTTATAACAACAAGCTCACGCGCGCTCTATCTCTCCCAGCGGGCAGCATCGAATCTTCTTTTCTTCGGCTTCTTTTTTTCTGATTTTGTTGGTCCGATGCAACAACGCATGACAACTCACTTTATTCCCTTCCTTTATTCTATTACTTACGTGCTTATTGCCCTACCACCTACCCACTTGACTCCTTGAGATGCTCACTCGCGCCGACCTCTTTCTTCTTCGCCTTCTTCTCTCCACTTCTGGTCATCACCATCATCATCAACAGCATCTCGTGCCCACCCTGCGCCTTTGTCCGCCGATTCGTGAATCGGACGAGCACTCAAAACACGCATTCACACAAGATGCACCAGATGAATGGTCCCATACACTTCGAAATGCCTGGTTTGTGTATAGTGCGGATGGATGGTCTAATAATGATTGATGCACTGCAGTTAAAAGACATTTTTCAGGTATATAAAATATAATTCGGTGCTGTCCTTTTGTTTCTTTTCGTTTCTTTGGTGGTTTCTGAACGCGGGACCAAACTCTCTCTCTCTCTCTGTAGAGTGGCCCACAATGGGCATCATCGTTATTGTCTTTTTGTGACCTTCTTCTTCTTCTTCTTCTTCTCGGGCGATGCTCGTGCACCTCTTCATAATCGAGTGCGTTTCTACAACTCGCCGTGATGATATTAAACAGGCCTAAGTAATATAATGGTTACTTTGCAGTCGTTTTGATTGCGTCCTTTATTATGTCGGCCGGGGCACTATTTTGATGCGCGCACTAATTGCAGATACACGGTGCATGATGGGAATGTAAAAGTGCACAAGAATGGGAATTAGAGGTGGTCATTACATCGATTTGCCACCTGAAAACGAGCAAGGAATGTCGGCTGACATGGTGTCCCGTTTCCAGCCAACAAGTCTGGCAAATCTTCAAACGGGGATTCCCCCGTTTCCCTCGATTGATAGTATAAACTATTTTTTTTTTAATTTTTTGTTTCAAGCCGCGTTTGTATCTTAGATAATACATATTAGGGTGTTTTTAATGGGAAATTTTAAGGATGTCATTTGGATATTGGAACACTTTGTATACAGATGCAAAAGAAGTTATACGAAAGATATGTGAAGATGTGGAATTCGGTCCGATGGATCGCTCATTCGCTCGCTCTCGTTTGATTGCTCTATTATTACCAAATTACATTCATTACCAGCGCGCTCTCCTCCGAAGAGTGGACGCGATGCACGCAAAAAATCCTCGCCGAGTTTTATGTTTTCATCGACATATTATAACGATGAGCACTGCCTACCTACAATCATCATGCTCCAACGTGCGTTAAAAACGCGAACGTTTCATTACCAGCCATTTATGTTTTTATTGTTATTAATTATTTGTGTCGTTTTTTTTTCTTTTTTTTTCTTCTTCATCCTGAAATATTTACATCAATACAATTAAAATTTCACTGAAATCGTTTTATAAATATAGCTCAAATAAGTTGTTTCCGTGGTGTAGTGGTTATCACATCCGCCTAACACGCGGAAGGTCCCCGGTTCGATCCCGGGCGGAAACACATTTTTTTTTTCGAATTTTTAAACTTTTACGTGAAAAATATTATTTTTATTCGTTGTAAGGACACCGAACATGATCCAATGCGACTCGGCACGCATGGATATGCATGCAGTTTGTTTATGAGATACGAAACTGGTTTTAGAAAAATGTGAAGGTGACAGTCGGGAACATGTGATGCTTATAAATTATTTACTCATTTGTATAATTCATACGCGCGCGCGCGCGCCGATCGAATGCAATCTCTATTAATAAACTTGGAGCGAATTAAAAACGAGAGGGAGCTTGAAAAAGAGTCGAAAAGAAGTGTAATTACGCGTCGATATTCAAATGCATTCGCCGGCTCGCTGGATTTTATTTCCAGAGTTTTATTTCTATTTTTAGCGTGAAATGTGAGAAATCGCGGTATTGCATGTGTCACAAATTAACATTGGCATCGGTTTCCCAACGAAGTGGATTTGTTTTCCATCAACCCCCACTCCACGATGAAAAATCTGCATCAAATAGACCAAAACAACATTGCTGCTCGTATATACGGGGTATATTTTATGTACAAGTATGCTGCTCATTATATTATCATGAATAATAATCATAAGTTTTCACTTTTGTTAAATTAGTTTAATATTATATATAATAATTATTGAAAAGAATCACAGACATGGGTACGACGCGCGTCAATTGCGTTACAAATTATTTTTACAAATATTGGACGCGTCGATTTTGTTTTTTCGCTCAGATTTTCTCGTTCATACATATACGCTTCATTTGCAAATGGTGCAAGCTAATACTCATTTTACACAAACAACAAACAGCACAACATAAAGAGTATACATTTTTTGCTTCTCCGTTTCTGTTATGTTGTGTCGGGCATACATACAATAATTGCTAGAAAACAACAATTTTTCATGTACAAATTTCATAAATTATTTATCAAATATACAAGAACGCGATGCTGCGTTTACATGGACACAGAGAGGACACACGAATACATTTGTCAACAACAATTAAGGCACTGAATGCTATCGATTATAGTCTCAAATAATCGCACTGGGAAAATATTTGTCCTTTCATTTCCTTTGGGGCACTGTTTTTCAGGGATGTGATATTCGTCAGTTTTTCATAGTCCTCATATGTACAAATAATAAGTTAGTTACACCATCATCTGAGAGCTCCTGGAATTTTGTGGTAAAATTGTTGCTCTGATCATTTTTCTGATGGTAATTTGTTTGCCAGAATTTGGGGCATTATCTTCAATTACAATTCTGATTTATTGAATACTGTTTGTTTTCTTCTTGTCAGGTAATTTTTTAGTTCCGCCTGATTCGGATTCTCTCAAGTCTCTTAAGGTTTACCAAATTTTCATTATTTGGTAAAAATTTTGTAGTTTGATTTACATTTTGTCAATTTTTTTTTAAGAAATATTCTGTGACAGATTTCTGGAGTCTCCCAATGCAGACAGAAATCCTCATATTCGTTGTGAAATGATAAAATTGTGGGTTCCCAAATTCAATTACGACTCAAGCCCCAACATTTCTAGCAGATTCGTTTGTGCCCCAGGTCGACGAAGCTGACCACTGTTAAAGCACACTTTTGGCTAACAAATTACCACATGATCTGAAACCCATTCAATCATTTGGATCATTATCTGAGTGATGTCATGATGGTTTCATAGAGTTCACTTCACAGGTTGCTAACTAAAATTACTACGGTAGCCTCAAATAATAGAAAAAAATTGTTCCATTTCGGGGATCACAGACGTGCACACGTATTTGGCTCGTAATCAGCTGGAGGGTCGCACAACTTAAAAAAGAGTCTTCGCGCTCAAGACAGCACTACCGACAACCACACCCGTGCACCATCATCTCCTTGTACTTCTTCAGCACGACTTTGTTCTCCTCGTCGAGATACAGCATGGAGATGCTGGAAAGTTCGGTGGGTATGCAACACGCCTTGGGCACCTTGCTCGGCGACATCGAGTTCACCAGCGTCTGGATGATCGCATGATTGGTGGTGTTCGTGTGCGTCGGAAGTGGAAAGTTGCACTCGCCATGACAGTAGAACGCCTCATAACCCGGCGGTGCAACGATCCAATTGCTCCAGCCGACATCCTGGAAATCGACGTACATCCGATGACGTCGACACGTATCCCTCTGCAGCTTCTTGAGATTGCGCCGCGACTTGGACTCTCGTCGGGCACGCTTCCGTGCAAGGGCCTCGCCCACTTCCTGCTTGTTGCGCCCGTCGTCCGTGTAGGTGAAGAGCAGCGGTTGTTGGGCCGCCCACGTGCTCGCATCCTCGCCAGCGTCGCGACGCAGCCGCACGTGGTGCACCTTCGCCGGCTGGCGCGTCGCACTGACCACGCTGACGATGAGCCCGAAGTTGGTCTTGGGGTTGCGCATCCAGCGCTGGACGGCGGGGAGGACGTCCATGCCGAGGGTGTCGTTGCGCCGGATGTCGACGGGCTTGGAGTCGATGAGGCGGGCGATCATGTCGCGCTTGCCGCGGATGCCGGGCCGGATGATGTCGCTGACGAGGACCTGCAGGTGGTGGCTGCCGTGGACGTCGTCGACGATGCGCCGGTTGAGGATGAGTTCGGCCGCCTTGATGTGCTCCTGGCCGGGAATGTTGCTCACGTTGAACTTGAGCCGGAAGCGATGGTGGCTGGTGTACTTGGAGTCGATGGGGCTTTCTGCAATCAGGCGAAAGCAAAAGTGAGGATTAGTATGGGACACGCACGGAGTACATTCATCGGACACGATTTCGTATTGTATTCATTAACGAGAGGATGAAAGACGTGGTCCAACAGACATGCAATACTTGAGAGCTAAAAATAAGCTAATCACTGTAATTACACCGCCGTTTTCTAGTCGCGCTCTGTTGGTGTTACTGCCTTTATTAGATTCTACTCATTTATTTGTTTACACTATGGCGTTTAGCATTGGCGTGTGTTCCTAGATTGCTAATGATCGAATATCAGAAAGTGTGTTCTTGTTCCACTTCATTCGCAAACATTTGAGCAATGTTTTTGAAGCGATTTATTATTCGAATGCTAGGGAGAACCTAATAACAAATTTATGGAACTTAAACATGGTACCAGGATGTGTTTCATTTCATTTTGATTAATGTTGAATCTTGGGACCTTACTAAGGATCTATCGATCAGTCTTAGATCAAAATTAAATTTGGTATTCCAGTAAAATTGGGCTTCTACCTAAGAATTAGTTACTAAGGTACCAATAGTATCAGTTATTAGAACGTACATTCTTGTCTTTCTTTATTCGCAAACATTTCGTAAAATGTTTTGGAAATACTATCTAGAAAATTGTAGGCTTCTTATGTTGGATCTATTGATTAAATGCTAAGGAGATAGATTCAGAAATGTGTGGAAGTTGAAGATGGTATCAGCAGGATGTTACGATAATATGATATACCAAAAAGTAGTAAAATACTCAGAAACAACAGGTTCCACTTTATTTTGATTAATATTGAATCTTGGGACTTTAGATCAAAATGGAATTTGGTATTCTAGTGAAGTTGGGCTTCTACTTTAGTTCCTAAGGTACCAATGGTATCAGCTATTAGAAAGTATGTTTTTGTTTTACTTCATTCGAAAATTGTAGGCCTCTAATGGTGGACCCATTGCTGAAATGATAGGGAGATCGAATCCAGAAATTTGTGGAAGTTGAAGATTATATGGTACCAGAATGGGTTATCACAGTACCACGTACCAAATGTATTGGAGGGCCTTTTGTGTATCTATTTATCAGTCTTAGGTCTTAGATCAAAATGGAATTTGGAATAAAGTTGGGCTTCTTCTTTGGTTGCTAAAGTGATATCAGAATTAGTTATTAAAAAGTGTGTTCCTGTTCTATTTCATTTGCAAACATTTTCAACAATTTTCTTGTAGTTGTTATCTCGCAAATAGTAGGCCTTTTATACTGGACCAATTGTTCAAATATTAAGAAGATACAATCCACATATTTAGGGAACATGAAATTATTACCTTGAATTTCTTGAAACCAACAGTTCATTTTTTTATCAATGTTGAATCTTGGAAGTTTTAAGATGCTTGTGGATCTTTCCAACTTCTTCTTCATAGATCTTAGAAATTGGTATTCCCAAAGTTGATGGACTTCCACATGTATATTCCTCAGTTTATAAGGTACCATCAGTAATGAGTATTAGAAAATATTTTGTTGTTCTATTTCATTTGCGAAAATTTTAGACCAGGAATTTATTGCTGGTATTTGAAATAATAAATTGTAAACAAGGGTATATAAATTAGGTTTTTTGAGCTTGGTTAATAATTCATATTTGCCAATTTAATCTACAAATTTGTAGAACTTGAAGATGCTACTGGTATAAATTATCGCAACGGGACAACAAAATTCAAGTGATGATGCTTCTGCTTTGAAACTTGAAATTTTAAGAAATTACTATATTTTTTTCATAGACCAGAACGGAAATTAGTATCTCAGTAAAGTTGGACATCTGCAAATGTTAATAATCCTGTAACTGTGTGTCCCGTGTTCTGTATATCTGTGCTCATGTTCCAATTATTCCACTGCAATGTTTCTGCACCTATTGTTAGTATCCAATAGAATGGAACTTCACCCCTTTTTGTTAGACCAATTTTTTAAATTTTTCTTGCAAATCACGAATCCATAACATGAGTTTATAGAACTTGAACAATTTGAGTTATCAAAACATAGGCTACTAAATATTTATTTGAATATAGTAATAAAATTTCCTCACCAGTTTCAATTCATGTTGATTAATTTTGAATCTTGGACATTTAAGAATTTACTCTGTATCTTTCTCTTTCTATCTTCTAACAACCAAAATTGAATTTGGTACTTTAGTGTAGTGGTGCTTCTACAAGCAGGTAAAATCTAAATCAAGTTTCCATGTTGCATGTCATTTGCTAGCATTATAGACAATCTTTTTGTTGGTAATTCCCAACAAATCTTAAATAAGCAAGTGGAACTTTGATCTTTTGTACTTAGACCACTTCTTCAAATCTCCCCAATAACTCCCATCAAATCAATCCATAAATTCACGGAACTTGAAGATGGTCGTGGGATGTCAGGTACTGAAATAAGGGACCAAATGATTATGCACTTGAATGACAATGAAATTCAGAATTCAAATAATTTTAACGAATTTTGAACATTTCTAACATCAAAATGAAATTTGGTATCCCAGCAAACTTGGGTCTCAACTTTCCTACTTTTCCTTGGATCAGTTACTGCACTAAACTCATAATGAATGCAAATTGCCACCTAAAAGTACCTGTTTGGCCGCATCTTTCTATGATCCAATGGTTCAAAGCAACCGCAACCGTTCCAGCAAACACAGCATGGGTCCGCAAGCAAATAAATCAAGGGAGCCTACTTTTAAATAATATTGTCAGCCACTACAACCCCGATATCATTTCATAAAGGTATGCAAATTCGAGTGCATTCCCGGAAGACCAGCTTAAACACCTTCATTGTTTGCTAATAATACCGAGGTTGGTATCTCTTCACCGCAAAAGTACAGTCAAGTATGGGGTACTGCAGCAATATTGAGTTGTCACACCCAACCATCTTCTGGTATGTTATCAATGAGCAATTATACGATGGCATCGATGTATCAAAAAGTATTTGCTGGCAAATGGCAATACGATTGATTTACGACAATCATAACATTGATGGCATACCACGGACATGCCTTCTTGATGATGGTGATGCTTACCTATGTGGGTAAAGCTGCGGACGGTATTCGCTGATCTGGTGAGCGCGCCCGGCCGATTGATGTTGGTCGTGTCCAGCTTGAGGCCCGTTTGCTGTTCGTACAGCTCCAGCATCGCTTTCGGCACCACGACTTTGCTGCGATCGATGTTCGGTCGCGAGGCGAACCCGAAAAGGGACATCAGATTCTCCTCCACTTGCTTCGGCATCTCGATTTTGTTCTCCGTGGACGCCGTCGTCGTGGAGCTGGTGGTCGTCGAAGCGGCTTCCATCGTACCTGTGCCGATCGTGGTCAGCTCGGCCAGGAGGACAATGAGCAGCAATGTCCGATGCTTGCCGTCCATCGCAGGCATGGGATGCATTCCCGGGCTCTTCCAAAAACAAGACCTCCGGTGTTCGATCTCGAAGAATCGTGTGGTCGGATCTGTAATCGAAAATCAACGCGTCGATTAAACATCGTGTTTACATTCTCGTATGTGTTGCGTAGCGTTACGTTAACGAATCAGCTTTCTCTACAAGAAAGGTGAACAGGTTCACAATCATGACCTCTTCATTGCTATGCTATGCTTTACACACACTCGCCTTCGCACGCAGCGCAAACAAACACAAACACGGGAACATTAAACAATCATTATCTCTAATGATCCATCCCGGGCTCTCGAGGCTTCATTAATAATGAAGCGATTCGTTTAGTGACTCAACTTGTCCAATTCCTATCGGAAAGACTTGAAGCATCTTTGAAGCATTTTGTACGTGATCGAATGCGCGAAAATCGATGGGCGTAATCGATTTGAATCGGTGGCGAATGCGTGAATGTGTCATGATGCGTGTGGTACATCCTTCCGAGAAAAACAATAGAGATCTAGCGGAATTCTTTGAGAGGCTTTCATAGCTCGACTTTGGTCACGTTGCCGATTGCATTCCAGCGTGCGACGCGCGCAGACAATAAAAAACCAATCATAATTAACTTCTCTTCGGCCTTCGCGATGTGTGGCGTACGACGTTTTTGTCCACGCGCTCGTTTTTTTTGCCCGGTTTCGATGTCTACATTTCTACACTCCCATCCGTCATCAACCCATCGAAAAAGCCGCACAAGAGATGACACTTGATCTTCGAAATATCCGGAGGTAATCTCCAAGCAAGAAGTTGAGGGAACAACAACAAAGTGATCATCACTTGGGTTCAACTCATGGTATTAACCAGCGGATTGAAGGTGAGGCTCTCGGAGCGCCGCGCAGTCTGCGGCGACGAGCACCAGCAGCATGGAGGCGAAACCGCATGCACCAAGTCAGCAATTGCGCATGCAATCCGCACTCGGACGTAATACATTCGTGACATACTCGCGCCGCAAGAGAAACCATCACGGACGACACTCTGCCTTGTTGGCAGAGAGATGGTCAGCGACGGTCCAGCAAATGCACGCTTACAGCATCTCTTGCTGGTGGTATTTCTATCAGGGGACATTTACATACCACATACATGAACGCGTACGAACTTTCATTTCTTAATTCCGTTAGCACGCACGCATGGGGGCCGCAATTCGCATAACAACGCTTCTTGAGGTTGGGACGCTCAGTGGTGATCACATGCCAGGTGCTACCAACTACTTTGGAAACTGTTCTTCAATGCATCCATGAAAATCATCAAGTGGGTTTCCTCGAAGATGATCTCGACTCTCTTAAGTGCAGACAAATAGACTCACCGTTTGTAAGCACGAAAATTAATGCAAGTGTATCCGTTGATGAAGTTTAAATCCCAAACTGGATTGCCCCATTTGTCACACAACAATAATTAAAAACAATGCACCACTGTTGGGTTGTTTGGGTTCACACAAAAGTTGAAGGTGCGCGCGCGCGCAATTGGTCGATTGTAGAAACCGTCGGTCACGACACGACTCGCATGTGAATTCCTATCAAGCGCACGAAGACAACTAAACTAACAAACTCTAACGTAACTAACTCCGACGTGAGTCCGTCCGTCCGGCAAAAAGGATCGGTCTACCCATCCCGTGCCGGTGGTACCCGTACCCGTAGTGGTGGAGCGCCCAGCTCCCATTTACTTAAGTCGTGTGCGCTCGCACTCACGCACTTGAGTCCTACCTGCGCGACGAAGGTAGCGAGTGCTCGGCTCGCTCGGGCGCGAACATGACCGAGCCCCATTGCGGGTTTCGTCTGGTGCGCGCTGAGACGGTCGCGCGCGCGCACACGCGACGAGCCCGGTGGTCGCGGCGACGCAGGACATGGGCCGGACGGGAGGGCGGCAGAAGGAGGCGGCGGGGTCGGTGGGCATCACGAGCACCTCCTCGCCGTCGACCAATCTCGGCGCGGCCCCCCGAATCCGCTCCCATGGGACGCACGTGCGATCAGCGCAAGAAGCGCATCATCGCATCGAAAACAAATATGCCATGCAGCGGTGAGTGGTCCGTGAAGGTGGGGGCGACCATCGAGTGACCGTTCGTTGCTGGATGCCTGCGCGTGGAAGGTCGGTTTTTTGTTCGGCTGTCCCTACAAGGGCCATTACCATTTTTCAATCTATTACGACGGGCTGTTCGAAGCCGCATTGTGGATGCGTACGATGGTGGCCCAAGTCAGCACGAAGATGCTACTATGCCGGTGGTTGTAGTAGGCTTCAGCGCTTTGTAGTTTGGGTGCTGCTTCCATTGTTCGGCTCAAGTGGCTCCTCGAGGAGAAGACATCCACAGACAATTCATATCATTCATGGGATGCTGGAATGCGCTTGTTGAGACAAACTTTTCTATTCTTTGGCTTTTGTCCGTTGGAGAGTGTTTAAAGTCATCTTTCAGCAGATTAGTAAGCCATACAAATTAGCATTGGGGTTTTGTACTTTTTGCTATTTTTGTAACGGTGGTGCTTTCTTGGGAAATTATTTTTTCTGAGCAGGAATGTTTCAAGATGATGGTGAATTTTCGATGTCATTGTTGACGTCAATTTCACGATGGTCAATATCAATACTCTGAATTACCAAGTAAAATTAGCATAAATCTCCTGTTTGGGGTTTTCCCAAACTAGATATCTAGAGGTTAATCTCTTTGGGATTTTCTAATCCTATTAATTTTGTTTGGGGAAAGTCAAGAATGTGTTCCTCTCTATACATAGAAGTTTGCATTAGGGAGGGTACACATTGTTAGTATTTTTTCTAGAAATTTACTGGGATTTCCAAAGTGACCAATCAAATTATATTGATGTTATGTCCTTTTTGATTTTGCTTTCGCTGGTTATCAATTTGCAAAAAGGAATCGTTTTGAATTGGCACTTTTTTAATACAAAAATATCATTCTTTCTATTTACTAGGAACTTTCTCACAATTAGATTATCCCTTTACATTGTATTTCAAAACCTACCGGATTGTTTAAAATATCACAACGCACCACATTTAAAAATTTCCCATCTCTTAATTGGAATTGCTGTTAATTTACCAATTAGCTGAATTGGAAATATATTAAATTAATTGCATATTTGCAATTATGTTTTAACAATGATTTCTATAAATTAATAAATAACATTTAACAGTCTACCTATAAAATTCACTCCACTTTTTCATTATTTCAATAAATAATGATCAAATTTACAGGTTATAGTCTTGTAAAGGACCTTAATTTAATCAATCCATGAAAACTAATTGTAAGTTGGTTTCCAAGCTGAATATAATGAACCCATCACAATTATATATCTTTATAAACTTGGATTCTTTTTTTAACTACGATTTATTTTACTACTTTTGAAAGTGTATCAGTAAAATTTTGACATATTTTATGTTGCTGAATTTTAGCATAATTCCACTTTCCACTTTTATAATAGAGGAAAATATACTCAACTATGATGGTTGATTTATTAGAAACTTCTTGCAATTTTTTTGATAACGAATTCCAAAACCTGCTAAAATTATTCGAAACTCCACAAAGAATTACATTTGAAAATTCCATAAATGTAAAGTTTGTTACTTTATGTATTGTAGATTTCAAAATGTATATTTGTAAATTTCAATATTTTCGATAAATTAATAAGTAATATTTAACTGGCTATTAAAAAAAAATAATTTTCTTAATTATTATTTCAAACAATCAGGAATTTATATTTACAATAATTAAATAATCTTTTTCATTTAATCCATAAAATTTTGCCTATTTATTAATTAACAATTATTGATTAAAGCAACAATTTTATCAAATTTTTTATGAACTAAGATTGAAGCTTCCTTTTTCAGAGACATGAACAATAAATCAATGGTAAAAAGCACTTATTTATCTTTAAAATAATGAGATAATTTTGAGATTGCAAAATTTACTATTACATCGTTCAATAGTTTAGCAAATTAGTTTTTAAAGAATTAAACTCCAAAATATTTTTCAACGCAGTAGTTCATATGGGATGTAGTTTTCCAAATTTATCTCTTTGGAAACCTAATTAACTCTAAAATTCTTGCCAACTGGAATAACAAATCACCAATCCTCGAGGAAATTTTTTAAAATTTAGTTACTGATATAACAGGAGTCAAATCAAAAAAAGGATTTATTTATTTTTAAACTAATGAAATAATCTAAAATATTAATAGTTTGTTGTTAAATCAGTCAATAGTCAATAGTTCAACAACATTTTTCAACTCATGGGATATAATTGTAAAATTTTATGCAAACATTTCCAAATTCATCTGGTTGGAAACCCCATAATTTTAACATTCAAATTTAACTGTATAATTTTTGGGAATAACAATTAACACCCAGGATTTTAGAAACTCTTCGGAATTTCGTTGCTTTTTATAAACCTATTTGAACAGATTTTTCGCAAATTCCATGGTTGTCATTCAGTGTCAGTAACACAAGACAAAAACCCAGCCTTGCGAATCTGCAAAGGCAATGGATTCGATTGCGTGCGATAGAGAGGATGGAAGCACTTCCTACTTAAGTCACATGCAAACCAAACAACTTCCTACTAGGAGCGCGATGTAATCACTAATTAGACGCGGTGTAGATTACAAATGCTCGTTACGAGAAGAGTTTCCGCAATCGTTCGCTGAGAACGACCGATGCATGAAGAAGACGACGATGACGACGATGGCGTGCGCATTGAAGGACACACATTTTCGAATCGTTTTCCCCGTACGGCACTTGTTTGTTTTCGTTGGCGGAATGAATGTTTGCGGGTACTTGGTGATTGTTAACTTGCGAGTTTATAAACAATTTTCACATGTGCGCGCCGTGTGTGCACAGTTTCGACGCAATTTCTACTACGCAATCGTTTATTTCCAGCGTCGCGTCGTGCATTATTTCAACTTTGTTTTACTATTATGCGGTCGATGGAGTAGAATGTGGGCATAAATTATAGTAAAATCAAACACATCCAATGCAAGTGCGTTTCTCATCGATCCCACTGCACCACAACTATTCAAAGATTATCTTGTGCTTTATTGGACTATATTTGCAATTTTTGCACTATAAGTTTTCATTCCTCAAGTTAAAACGTCATATTTCAACTTAATTCTTGTTAATTCTGTACACTAATCTGAACTCTAAAGAAGTTGCAAAAAGGTTGAGGATATTTTATGTAAGGAGTCAAAACTTTAGCCAGTATTAATTAATCATTAGAAATTGTGCAGGATAGGTCAATTAGAGATGCGAAATTAATTAAAGTAATTACATAGCATGGATATTGCAAAAAAATTTGAAAAATATGTCAAACAATTAAAGAAGGTTTATTGATAAATACTATGTTGATGGTACTCAAATTTCCTTATTACAAAGGAAAACAAAAAGCTTATCTGTTAAGTGTAATTTTTCTGTTCATTTTTTATTAAAAATTTTCATTTTTCAAGATAGTTTTTATCACTTATCTATTCTGCACTTATAATCAAAGGAACTGATGATTGATAGATATGTAAGTCGTATTCAAATCTGTCCGTTACAAAAGGAAAAACAAAAATTTTGTGCACTATCTATACAATTCTGTACTTTTACAAAAAAAGTTTTTATTACTTTATTAATATCTTCACTGTGGTGAGCAAAATTTGATCAAAAAGGTTTGCAGAAAAATGCAGAATATTTCTGGAGGGGTCAAAATACGAATATGATTTTAGAAAATTAAAAATTTTTAAGATGCCTCCAAAATATGCAAGAATGAAATAAATTAAATACATGACAAAATAGAGTCACTATTAGAAACATTGCAATTATGACAAACATCCAAGATACATTCAAGACGATTGATAGATAAGTAAGTTGCAATGAAATTTGTTCATTGCAAATTAAAACAATTGGTTTATTTGTTAATTTCACTTTTTCTGAATTTTTACGATTTTGTGCTTTTTGCAATAAACTTTTTTAATCCTGAAGTTGAAATGTCATATGTTAAATTTACTTCTGTTATCTATCAAGTTCTGATTAGTGCATTGCAACTAATCAGAACTTGATTCATAGGAGTTGCAGAAAATGGTAGAATATTTTATAAGATGCAGGATTTGATTTTAGAAAATCAGAAATTCTTAAGCATAAATAAATAAATACATTCAATAACAGGAAATTATATGTATTAAGAAAATCAACGAAGAGATTATTGTGTGGTATGTAAGTTACACTTTGTTATAAAACAAAACAAAAGATTTGTTTCTTAATTGCACTTTTTAACATCTATACTTTTGGTACTATTTGCTTGTCAATTTGTGACATCATTATTACGAACTTGTTTTTGGTCATTAGCTAAGTTACACTATACTAGACATTATTTTTTGAAAAAAATTTGACATTTTTATGACGCGTATTAAGAATTGTATGGTTCCAAAATTTGAACTTTTTTGAAATATTTAAAGCACCATAGTCGTAGAAAAATATCTAAAGTTTGAAGACAAGAATAAATTAAAAATGAAGCATAATAAGGAAATTATAAAAATCTTAGAAATGACATCAGAAAATCAAACAAATGTTAATTAATTGAATTGAATATTTGCATTAAGTTGTATTCAAAATTGTTCATTCGAAAAAAAAGACAAGGTTAAATTTGATGGAAATACTGATATAAAGATTACTAAACTTGATGCAAGTGTAAGGAACAAATCTAAAGTAAACTTGCTTGAATTTTTCCTGCAGTAGTACCGAAGAAACCTAATGTGTGTGCATTTGGGTTATTATGATCGTGACGAGCATCAACATTGGTGGTAACCTGATATTTCAATTAATTTCCAAACAGCAGAGAAGATGATTTATGGCTTTCGGCTGGGCATCTCGCTGCAGCATCGCGATCGTGCCCGGAGCGTTTGATCGTATCTCCGAGTTTAATGCGTCCCATCCCTGCGTTCCATTATTTTCAATAATTTATCGCGACATTAGAAATGCGGCGGGCACGATGATATCGTAATGAAAATCATTGAATATGATGTGTCGTTTGGACAGACATGCTGGCAGCACTGCGCTGGGAGCTCCTTCGCCTCCATCCGCGTCCATGCCAGCCAAGCTGGCGCGTTTCATTCCGATACTCCGAGCCACATCGCGGCTTTCGTGGCACGACTCGTTCGAACCAAACCACCAGCAACAACCAGCAAACCCACTACTCGCGCGCGCGTCTTGCGGTTGATTAGCTGATGGCCGCGTCGTCGTCGTGGCATCAGCCTCAGCTTTGCCTGGTGCTGGTGCCTATCCGTCTACCATCATTCCATATCCATGAGAGAGCGCTTCATTCCATTTGATGATGCTTGAACATCTGGACCGAGCCGAAGTGAGCAACACGCAGTCATTAAGCGCATTTTAGTCGACTTAAGTCTCAAAAAGGGAGAAAAGCACCTAATGAATTAATAAATGAGTAAGTGGATCTCCTCCACGTCTGATGCTATTTGTCAATTGTTCCTCGTGGCTCGTGAGTCTTCCTTCACATTTCCCTTTCGTACTACACCTTCGGAGTCGTGCGCACGTACGTTGCGTGGATTGTTGCTGCTGATAGCCGCGGCCGTGTAGAAATAATTGACCACCCAACAAGAACTTATTATAAAACAATACCAATATAATTCCACTAAACCATCCACTGGGAGCTGGCGTGCGCGGCCGGTCCACATTGATGATGGTGAAGGTGGAAGGTGGATGGCTCGACCGCATACTCAATGGTTTGAGTCACGTGAAATCAAGCAGTTAACAAACATTATGTGCTTAAATCAACCAGCAAGCGCATAAAGTATCCACGATGGCGATTGAGATGGAGTGGTATTCGAGAATCAGGCTTCATTTCAATTCATATGCAATATGCGAGGTATTTCCTGGGAAACAAACTGGCAGGCTGCATTTTAGATATAAGTTCAGTGGTTTTAAACACAGGATAAATCTTTGTTCAAATTTGATTTTTTAAAGATCATCTTATAAATGCTTCTAATTATGGGTTATTTGAAGTATTCAAATTTCATCATTCATTTGAAGTGGTTTCAGAAAGCTGTGGATATAGTGGTTTCCTGTTTGATAATAGGATTCAAGAAATGGCTTTGTATCATTCTACTATTTGTAACAAGTGAGCCATTAGTTATAGTTATCCACTGAAAATTATTTACAATTTTGGGAACGAAGCGTCAGTTAATTCTCTTGGTGTATACACATTTTTTCTCCTGAACCTCAACATTGCATATAATTCATCGAAATAAATCCAGGAGTTGAAATTGACTCCTTGTCATTCACTTTATTTACATCTCTACATTGTTGCTGATGTATACGTTATAGTTGACACTTTTAACACGAAACCATTGTGTTGTTATGGAAGTTGTTGTTTAATTCATTTATTGATTTCTATTTCCGCTAGGGAATTCCCAAGGGAATAAAGTCGTCCATTATTCAGCGATGTTCTCCAATGTTATAAGTAATTTAACACTCGGTCGGGAGAAAAATTTTAAATGATAGTACAGTATCAACCATAGTTGTTATTTTTTGGTATCTCTAAAATATTTGGCATTATTTTGCATTTTGCAATAAAGGAAATACGTTTCTTATAAATTGCTTGGTGATAAATGAATTTGAAAGATTATAATTATTGCATACAATATTTTTCTCTTGGCCTTCAAGATCTTGCATACAGTTTATGAAAATAAAAGTACAATTTTTGATTGTAAACTGGACATTCACTATACATATGCTTAAGTTGTTCAATTCATATATTGATTTCAGTTTCCAGTACTTTATTCCCTAGGGAATAAAGTATCCCATTATTTACAGATTTGCTACCATGTTATAAACCTTCTAACACCTGGTCGGGAGAAAACTTATTCATTTGGATTCTCACAGAATGTTTTCCTTTGTATATTTTGACTTAATATTAATATTGTCATATTACTTTGAGTAATATGATTTTAAACTTTTGTATGTTTCGGATACTGGTTCAGAATAGTGGTTTTTGCCTTCAAAGTTGGAAATTGCAAACAGTACGAACAAATTGAACTCTGATTCGACTTTAGAGAAAGTCCGAAATATGGACATTTTCATTAGAACTGGCTTTTGTTAATTTGTTTATTCTTCTTTTAAGACCGCAAACATTTTTTAGATGTTCAACTGATAGCTTATAGTTAATCATTAGTTAATCAATGACAACTGATAACATCAGGATCGTTTTTGTCACTTGATAACTGAATAAAATTGAATATAAAATATAAAAATTCTAAACCACCAACTTAACATTTTCTTTCCATAAATATATTGGTAAAACAGTCCAGATAGATATGATATTTAAAAAGCTTCAATTTTGGTACGAATTTTTTAATTGTCATTTTAGATAATTCATAGCATAATTATCAGTTTAGACAATTCTTATCTATCAATTTTGTAAACAATATTGCTAATAAAATTTCCAGTAATTGTAGAATATCACTATAAAATATACAATTAGAAATTTTTTGTTTTCGTTACAATTCATTTTCTTGTCATCCCAATTATGAAATTAGCAACCAAAAGTTACCACCCATAATAGCAACCTTTGTTTTATTTACAACTGTTTTAAATAAATAGTTCAGGTGTGGATATACATAAAAAATAATGCTCAGAGTGTTGAACCAGGATATCCTTTTTCTCTTTTGTTTCCGTTTCCAAAAATTTTACCATGCAGAATATTTTGTAATATCTAGTATCTACTCTTATTTCTCACAATATTTCCAAAATTTTAAACTTTCTGATTTTTACCACTATTAGAACCTCAGATGTTGCAAATAATTCGGGTGGGGATATTTGGAGGTCTTAGATTTTTATCTTTTTTTCTATGCTTCGTTCTTACCATGCAAAATCTTTTCCGATATCTAGTTAAATCTGCTGTTATTTCTCCTCATATGTTCAAGTTATTAACTTTTTGGCCTTTACTTTTATTAAAACTTTTTTTTTTCATTCTTTTTAGTAGTTCTACATCTCCCTGATGAAGGTCTGGGAACACCGAAAGCTGCTTGGAGGGAAAACGTCGAGGGAAAACTAAAAATAAGGTAAGCACCTACTTCTTCATAATATAATATAATTTCTACATTTGTTATCCTGCCGAACAATGATACCCTTAGTATTTTTCTGTTCATGACAATTATGAACGTAATATAATGGATGAATAGAATACTTGTTGTCAAAAGTGTGGAAAATTGTCATTCGATTGCTGTTTAATAACGAATTATTCATAAAATCAATTCGTTATGAATATTCAATGTAACAACTATCCATTTACAAGTATAATTATACAGAAATTACAAATCAAAGAAATGAAGATTGAAAGAGTTTATCGAAATTTTCCATCTCAATTTTTACACATCAATATAACAATCGTTAGGATATATCGATTCGAAAAAAAACTTCCAGTTAACTATGAACATAAAATGAAACTCAATTCGTTCGAACATTCGGAAAAAATGTTAATTGTCGCTCGAATGCATTCACCACGCTTGCTTCACTGTAGCGTATCCGACTAATTACGAATGTTTTATTCAAATGCGACCATGTAATCGGCGTGTTGTTATGTTAATGGTAAATGTTAACGAGCCCATTTTTATGCGATATTACAATGTTCATGTAAATGCCCATCGCTGCCAGCTTGTAACCAACTAAATTGCAATTGCAAACGGGGGGCTGCGCTGAACCGAACGGCGGAAGCGTTTAAAACAATCGCATGAAAAAGTGCAACATTTATACAAGAATGTAACGTACAAAAAGAGAAGTCGTTCATACAAATGCACATTCATTCCCACATCCGTGCGCGCGCGCAAAGAAATTCACAGCGTTGTGTGGTTCAGCAGACCCTGCCTCAGCATGATGTCTCTATCCATGGCCCACGAGTCTTCAGATCAGATTAGCGACAGAGAATATGTTATTGATCTTGTCTCGCGGCATGCATGTGCATTTCTATTCCATCCTAAGCGTGTATCGTCGTCGCATCTCGAAGGGCGCATTCATTGTCTGTCCTCGTATCGCTTCTTCGTTGCGTTCGTGCTTCCTCGTGGGCCTTTTTTGCATAAAATCGGCCGGGGTTTTTCTTCAAATGAAAATCGTACATTAATTAAATCTCCGGCCGATAAAGTAAGACAATGGCTTATTCAACTATTATTAGTTGGCGGTGAGTTTGATTTCTTCTGCGCGTTCGTTCGTTTTTTTTCTTAGCCTGGTTCTTCGCGGAATGTGCAAGCGCAAAAAGCGCGTATTTTTAACCACATTTGCATACGATATGTTCGAAGTGGACGATCGATGCGAGTCGATTGATGTGCAGAGTTTCGAAATAATTGATCGCTTATATAATGTTACAAAAATAGATTTTGATAGCTAACAGGTCTTTTTTCTTGAGGCGGTAATGTTCAATATTTAT